>VMBQ01003098.1:62364-110444 GCA_007657795.1 Dreissena rostriformis
TATATATCAACAAAAAAGAGTCCTAACGTTGCCATTACAAATATTAAAATCATATCTGAAATGTTATAATTACCGTCCGTCAGTCCTGTACATCAAGCTCGTAATGTTCCAACAACAGTTGCGTTGAAATATTTCGATACTCGCTTCAATGAGTCCATTCGCATTAAATTTAAATAAATCTAGCTTTTTAGTTGTTATTATCAATAATCAATTCAAAATCTTCTCTGAACGTCTGAAGCAATTAGTCGCTTCCAAAACCAAGACGTTTCATTGTAATTCAATCGATGCAGGCTTTCCCCAAGGTGGTTAAAACGCAGCCACTTGATTTTTGATTATGGTTATTCAGTGCAGGAAATGTTAAAGCAAATAGACCATCGCCAAATATTTTTACGACGCACAAACTCATTGAAAGCACAAACACAAAACATATTCATATGAACATATTATTGTAGTGAACATACAAGTACACCACAATACACGCTAAATTATAAGAAAAAGAAAACTAATATAACTTGTACAGAAAACATGATGAGTACATCGATTTTTACAAAAAAAATCCACGTGGATTGTATTAGAATACTATTAGTAAAACAAAACATCTTAAGCATGTCGATTTGAAATAAACTATCTTTTTAAAACTAAAAAAATCTTATTTTATGCACTTGCATGGATTAATTGCCGTTGTGATTTAAGTTCAAAATATAGCAAACATTGCGCAGATAAGAAATGTTCTATAACATGCCAGACCTTGAATTCAATACTGATGGTAGTATGATGACTTCTTTAAAACGTTTTAGTATGGCTTCATAGTTTTGCGTTTTCTAGTGGTACATGGTTGAAACAAAACATTGATACATGGTGATTGGACACCTCATACATATTTATGGCGTAGTGCGTGTGCGATCACTAGCCGAATAAAGAGCAATTGAAATTATTTAATATATTTGCAACTCGTTCTGAGAAAACCGCGCTAAATGCATGAACGTCAATCAAGTCCTGTAGAGGCCAATCGTGAACAATATGTATTACTGATATGGCATATTTCTTTTAATTCAAGTTTCTTCTTCACGAAAGAGTGTAGGCGGAAAGTGTCATCACTGAGTTGCTTTGCGGACCGTTCATGCTAATCAGGAACGATAAATGACGCGTATGCGTTTTGGCCGGTTTTCCATGAACGCAGCACAAATTCCTTAACATGTGGGAATAGAAATTGCCAATAATCTACAAGATCCCCATGGGTATTCATATTACGGCAAAAGGGTTCGCTGTCAAAGGGCTTTTGGTCGGTTTGTTATACCCCGTTTGACGAAACTTGTGTTTCCCATTATAAATCTGCTTTGTGTTGTTTTTTTCTGAGCTATTTCTTTTTCAGAGCTCTTTGCACAGTTGAGATCCAATTCCATTCTTGAAATTTAGCCTATATAATATATGTTCAACGAAATCTTATGTATTTCATGGATTATTGTGAACATGCATATGTTCATTAGAATCTTCCTTAAAGTATGTAGTATGTTTCATTAATAAGAAAACAACTAATATTTCGTCGTTCAAGAGAACGCATTGTTCCGGCTCATAGCATCGAGTCAAGAGCTCTTCAAATGAAAAAATATTAGGGATATGAAAAAGTATTTAGAATCACTCTTTTAACAACACATTCCTGCCAAGTATTGTGTTGGAATTAAAACAATAGATACAAAAGTTAGTATAAACTGAACATGGTTCTGGATATACGGTTTCTAAATCACGCCCCTTAAACAAACTTGAACAGGAACTCCATATAAACTAACGTTGATTGTTATAAATAAATGGGAATTGCTTCGGAAAACGATAAGCGTGAAAATAAATAAATGTATATAAATATGTATATGTGTTTTAGATAAGTTTAGGCCTTGAATACACCTTAATAATTGTCCAATACCAAAAAGTCAAAATAAGCTTTAACATGCCAGCAAATGCACATTATATTTAACTTTTATTTTATTTGTTATTGTTGTTTTTTTATTATCTTACTGATCTCGTTAGTTCTAGACAGAAAATATAATTTTTGAACCAGTTCTGCCATTCTGTCACATATATTCACTGACGGCCTATCGTCAACAATCTAAGCCAACCAACCACAGCAAGAAACTTTATTTTAGCACATTCTTATAAAATCATTTATATTCGTACTCACAAATCCAATTGACTTGTTTCATCAATTGACAACATATCATAATCAGAACGCAGAGGACGATATCAATTTTGCGAAAATGTTTGTAATGTGTTCAGAAATGCAGACCAAAAGAGAATAAAATAATTGCTTGTTTACACGACGTTTAATACTTAAATTATCATTAAAGCTAATGTTTATTCAAAGGTAATGCATAAAATATATTTTATTGCAAATGACCAATAAAGATGCCATCTGAAAGATCAGCTCTAAAGATTAAACGTGTTCCTAAGTTCTATGATGAGAAGCGTATCGGCTCGCAGCGCGGTTGTATTGACAATCTGAAATGTCCCTTTGAAGCACACCAAGTAGTCCGATGGGCAACTGAATTTTGAAAGTTTATTAATAGTAAATTATTGTATTGAAAACATTTTCCACCTTAAACAGAATCTCCTGGGTTTGAGAGATAATTTGCTGAAATGTAATGACTAATTATGTTAGAACTTACGAATAAAAGATTTGAAAAACAACAGCAGTAACAATGTTCGTTTTATTGTACAGAAGTTGTCGTATGCGTGCATATTTATGAAGTTTAATGCATTTCTATCGTGCTACTTTCTGATGTTTCTATATATAAAAATCAATTCAATTATCTGCAGTCGAAATCAAGCCATAATTTGTTCAGGTGGAAATATTTAAAATGGGTACATTTAATGACATAGTCTTGAAGTGAACATTTAATATTATTTCAAGTAATCGCAGTTTGTTTGAGGTAAACACTTTTGCTTGAAATTAAAAAGTAGTAAACCGCCTATCATTATCGTTAAAAGCAATTAATACTTAATAATGCAAATGGCGTTTTGAAACTATATACCATTACACTCATTAAATCTGCCCCTAATCAGGCATCGGACAGTTACGGAATGGTACATATTGTAATTAGTCCTTTTGTTATGTAGAAATGTTTTTGAAAACCGATAAGGCTACAACAATTTTATCCATTCAAATTAGCACTGTCTTGCCTGTCATTATTTTATTCAACGGATCCATTTATTTTACAATAATTCATGTTTCAAAAGAAAATGCCGTTTTAATGTTATAATTATTCAGTGAAATGTTATAGAAAAAATGCCATCTGCTTTACACATGCCTTTTTATTTTATACTATTTTATATCTATAGATTTCATTATTACAAAGTCATTAGTAAGCTGAAAGAAGTAATCATACAAACTTCGAGATCAATATGCGTATTTGAGCTCGAACGGTGAGAGGTTTTACTTTTCAAATATGGACACAATGCGCATAACATTCGCTTGAGGTAAAATACAATCATATGTTAATAATTTCCCTGTCGCTGCCTTACTAATTAACGGTTTAATGTTACAAAAATGGAACACATACTATAAATAAACTGTTGATGGTACCACACAAAGTTTGTAAATACTAACTCTTAAGTCATTTCCACAATAGATGTGTGGATTTTTTCCTTTAGTAACTTTTTTTTTGCGAAGTCTGCAATCTTAAACAACAAAAAACGATGGAAGCAAAAACATCATAGAGCCCAATGGGCGTATTCGTTACAAAAGAAATATAAATATTAGGTGGCTTACCGGGTGAAAATATAAGTCTTCCGAAATCCCGAAAAGGACGCCAAAGTGTCAACGTTCATAGAGCGCGTAGCAGCACGGAAGTTTGTATCAAAGTGTTGTTAACATTTTTTTATAAATGGTATCAAATGCCACTACCTGGGGTTATCCGAATTGCTTTTTATCTCATTAATCTAATGAAAGGTAAGTCACAATGTATTCAACATAATGGAGGTCTGAATATTATTTTCTGCCATGGAACTCAGTTAAAATATGTGCGCTATAACATATCACTCATGCAAAAAAAACAATTACATCCTCACAATAATGAGCACGTCGACCTTCAGGGAATTTAGCCACAAAACGTATCATTAACACTGGTGAAATCAGACGCATACATGCTCATTGATGTCAACCATTTGTATCGAGTAATCGGGTATAGCTTTTAACAAGATATTTTCTTGTATCTATTAGTAATGCTTACTGTACATCTTGATAGTTGAAACTAAACATAATTTGTTCGTGTCTGCGAACAATTGCCGTTTAAATACTTATGTGTATATCGATAACTAACATTATAAGTTGGTATTCGAATTTGCTCACCTTAAACTAAGGTGTTTATGGATAAAATCATTGCATTAACATCAACATTCCGTATTTGAAAATCAATTTTTTTAATAATAGTACATTAAACAAACCAGCAATATGTACCGAAAAGCCTTAACGGATATAACAATATTAAGAGTACATTGTCATACAATGACAGATACATGTCTTCCAATATGTGCGATACAGGTTTAATCTAAAAATGTATCATTACATTGTATAATATAATAATGATGTATGTTTTAATTTCCGTTTATAATTATTTGTTCATTCGATCAATCCATTCAATTGAACATATTTGTTCAGTGAGTCATACTTGGAGTGCATGTACAGGATACTGTGTCGTCAAGTCTATTTCGCAATTACAAAAAAATGAAAATCCCCCTTCAAATGAAGATAAAGCGATACTAAAAACGAGCTGAAAGTTCATCATTCTTCAAATGAAACTCACTGACAAGAAACAAATCATTTTACTTTAGCCTAGTCTGATATGTAAATATAACTTAATTCCAGATTTAAGGGAAGTACATGTATACACAACTAAAGGATTGAGTAAGTTAATAAAAAACACTCATAACTTTGCAGTGTTTCTCGGTCGGTCGGTATCTCGTGTACCCCCTGGGTGAAAACATGTCTCCAGCCACGATCCACCGACAGGTTTTTAATGTTTGCTCGATTGAACAATTAAATATGGGTTTGCCCGTTATACAATAAAACTACGGTGGCATTTTTGTTTGCGTTTACTTTTTAATTTGAATATATCCACTTCTATTCGCTTTCATGGGTTGCATATTCAGATACAATTTTAAGTGCGATGTTTACCATTAGGAAACACGGGACTTTTTGTATGGAGATTTCGTGTGATTATTGTAAACAGGCGAATAATCTCAAAGTGTTCCAAAATTCATATTTAAATGGCATGTACATTATTAGGTCATCTCTGTACCTGAGTCTGGTACATCTTATAACCTGTAATCTGTATTAGATTTCAAACATGTCACATAACTTCATTGTATCACACTTTTATAACCTTTATCACTGTATAAAACGCATTTTCCAAGATAGTTGGCAAGTTGAATTATGCGAGCTTTTCAGACCACCACAGAATGCAATGTGACTGTATTATTATAAATACCATACACGTCTTAATAAAGACCATAATTCTCATGCAAACGTAGTTTTTGTCTTCGCTTATGCTCCCTTATCCTTATTTGCATGTAGCACCTGATTAACAGTTAAGTTAATTGCCTGCTTTAAGTAGTAGGAACTTGGTTTGATAAAAGTGCATCGGGTGTAGGCATGTCTATCTCTCAAGTCGGTTAACAATGCCTAGAACAGGAAATCGTTGTTCAAATACTTAATGATGTGCAGATGTTGTACGTATCCGCTTTTCACATGTGGAATAATTATATAATGTGTAGCATGTATTGGGTGGCAGATGCGGGTTTTCGAAACATATATAAAACCTCGTCATAAAAATGAGACCAATTTAATATTCGGCGTCTTTACTGTATACAGGAAAATAAAACAGTCGAACAAATACATGAGGTCATTGTGTATACTTATATAAATAATGCGTTTAAAGCAGCAACAATACAGTCTCTTTATTTTATAGCGCACAGAGAATACACGTAGCAGATATGCTAATTTCTGCTTCTGGGCTACGTTTACGTCAATCAAATATCAGCCCGAGGCATGTGAATTAATATAATACATATCAAACACGCGATTAGAACTAGCCCCATTTAATAAAAAGATAAATTGAAAATGGTAGATAACTTCGTTGCAAAACATTTAATTTCATTCCCTGTACGATGGGCCTTCCAAGCTAAAGCTCGGACAGTAAATTAGTCAAAACAATCACAATAAGGTCTGACTTGTAAATGGTCTCCACTCATCTCGAAGATGTTCATTGTCGAAACCCACGTTTGCTCAAATGCGCAATGCTTGTTCGTTGGCCGTGGGAGATAAGGCTGGAAAACAATCGTATTTATAAATAATATATGAGACATCTCATGGGTTACGTGTCCAATCCAGCACATTAATTAGCCAATGAAAATAATCGCTATTTAACCAGTTACATGTGTTCGTGATTCGACTAGTCCTATTTACTGTTACCTGATTGATTATGTCGTAATTACTGTTATCCAATCAAATAATCGTGTTCTTCCGACTTCAATTGATTTCTTTAAAGGAAGTGTAATTTCAGTTGCGACAAAAAGAGTTACAAAAAAAAAAAAAGTGTAAGCTGAATATCCCAAAACAAAATGACAATGCTTTATGCCTTCCGATCCGTGAGGCATAAGAGGCATACGTTTTACGCTTGATGAACTGCAAATAATCCCTCGATAAACAAAGCATGCCTTGTATTGCTTTACATCTGGGGTGATTTGCAGCTTGTGTCTTATCACAATAGGTAACTTTCAGATTTCTTCTTCAAATTGCCCATGAAATAAAGATAAAACGAAACATAAAAAGAGTGATTCAAAGCACTTTCACTGATAAGAAATAACTCTGCCTTGGCATTCAAAAATGATTTGTTATTTAAAGGATGTATATAGCGCTTAAATATGTATGTTAACAATTTTGTTTTACTGTCTGCCGGTCGGCGCCCGGCATTGCGATTTTTAATCACCAAGGTCAGCCTATCCTCCCAGTGATTGACCGTCTAATGGGTTATTTCTCTTTCATTTATTGTGTTCTATTCATTATGAATATGCAGGAGCAGTTAATAAGACACGTAGAAATGTTTTCTTAAACGCTCTATCTGTAAATTGTTGTGTGTTGGGTCATGAGTTTCTTGGTAGTTGCGTCCATAAATGAAATACCAGTTTCTAGAGTTAATTTTCTTGGCCCTATGCGGAGGATGGTTACTTCCCATCATAATGTAATATACTTGTTTGCCCCTTGAACATTAGTTTCCGTTCTTTCAAAAGAATGTCTGACACAAAGGAAAAAACAAAGATAGATCAAAAGTAGATCATGCCTTTCTTCATCAATATATCTTGAGTTGGTAAACGGGACAGAAGACACGACATCTTTGTACATGTTATTTCAAAATAAAACAACGGTCTGCTGCAGTTGCGCTGTTGAATTAATGCAGATGGGTTTTTTTTTCACAAAATTGAGACGATTAAACACGGCGTTACTTTGCAAATACCTTTGAACATAAAATATGAATTTATAACAAATTACAGTCAATTACGATTCATTATAAAGTTCTTTTTATGAATTGTTTTGAAGATTAACAGTTTATAAATACTTCATAAAGTCAGCAGGTGTGCCAAGTTGGTTATGGTATCGATAATAACAATTAGAAATTGAAATATCCAGCTAGTGCGAATACAGAAGTATGTAAGTTTGTGATTGAAAATTAAACATGAATCGCGAATATAACGATTCGGTAAATTTCGAGACAGCTCTTCAAAGGTTTTAATGAAACTTAAACTTGACACCAGTGCTGCAACCGTCCTTGAAGCTATTGATTTTGACGTGCAAATGTGTTAGTCAAATATAATAATAAATTTTACAGTAAACAGTTCTTCGTTTCTGTCTTTATCTCATCTGTGAGTTAAGAATTCGAAAAAAGTGAAACTGTAAGCAAAAGAGGCACTAAGCACGAATACATATCAACACAAAAAAATAACTAAAAGCAGTTTTCCAAATTAAATATGATTGTTCTTCTAAAAAGGGAAAGGCCACCGTTTGTTTTAGATTAATGCAGAAACCTTAGAAGTTAGAAGAATATGCGGTCATTTTACCCTACCATGATGCAAGAATAAAACTTGTGAAACGATGAGCCCCCGTGCGTATGGTTCATTTTATTGAGTATGGATGGAATACCTGGATACCATATTTCTGATATGGCTCTATCGACAAGTTAGTTTAAATACTTTTTTAGTTGTCGCAGGATCTAGAATTTAGTTTTCAGCCATTTCTGTAACCATACCAACCATAACGTTTACCTGACGATAAAACTTAAATAACGTGCATATTCCTAAATAAGTCTCTCTTTTAAATACCGAATTTCATCAACGTAGCTTAAGTCCTTTTTGAGTTGTCGCAGGTTCCAGAGGTTAGTTTTCACCTGCATCTGTAACCAAAGCAACCAACATGTTTATCTGACGAATGCACTTCACCAACGGGGATAAATCTCATGCGGATGTCTATCCACATATAGAATCTTATCAACCTTGTTCATGTACTTTTTGAAGGACCAAGATTTGTAGGATAGCTCTTAGACTGCATGGCGGCTGCGTTCATGGAGGGTTGGGGATTCCTGTTGTTACGTTGACCGGCCGTACGGTGATTTCATTACATTCCCCCTATGAATTCAGCCACCAGGCAAGCTATGATCCTGATTTTTGCCAGCAAATATATGCGTACAATTACCTACGTTTGTGCCAAAAGTCAGGATCCCACATGGTACTTATTTTCAACGGGGATCGGGCCTATGGTGATTTCATAAAGCAGTTAGGCCGTAGTCGCGAGTACCCTCCCCCCACTCGGGCATCAACCTAACAAGCTGATTTATGGCAGGTAATTTCTTGCCGCAATAACCGTATTGTGTGCCAAAACTTAGGACCCTACCTTGCGTGGAGGCTGAGTTTATAGAGGAGGGGATACTTGTTTTTACTTGGGCCGGCACTATGGTGATTTCAATTAGGCAGTTTGACTGTAGCCGTACGTAACCCCGCCCGCCCCCTAACAGGCATGAAATGAACCTGAATAAGGTCATTATACCTTGATATTAGCTGCCACAAATCAGGATCCTATATTGCCTTACATGCTTTCAATAAATCAATACATTCATCTTATATGATCTTCATCTTAAATACACTTTTCACCAGGAAGTTTGCAGTAAGAGATGTATCGGTCCAAACAAATGGCTTATTCAGATATTTCAAGATGGTTTTGCACACATTGAGAGATTATGTGACTTGATTTCTAAACCTGCGTGCTCAATTCAAATATGGCACATAACAAATTACGCATACAATTATTTAAAAGCTGCATACTCTTCACATTCTTAAAGAGATATCAATAATGTGCGCGAAAAGAACAATATGATAGTGTTGTTATGCATAATTGCTTAAACACTACATTTATTATTGCATATACATACATGTGTTAATTAACGCATGTCAATAGGCATTCATTTGAAACAAAACCACACCTTAATTAAATTGAATGTATTGGAAGATGCATGTACGAAATATTACAAGTTTCCACCTTGTCGCTGTTAAAAAAAACGTAAATAAATGAGTGGAATTGATGCTCGTGAAACCTTAATAAATAAAAATATAAGGATATTCAATACACGTTTAGATACTGTGATAAACATAACAGATGAATAACTTTCACAACAATGAAATACCATGTACATGTATATGCTTTAGTGTCATAAGTGTCAATTTAAGGTGTCTATAGTTAGAGATCGGCAAATAATGTGCGTGTTTTGATGTATGACATGTTTAAACTCCAAAGGTTCGGTAACAAGTCCCTTCTAAATTTGTCTTGCCTCAAGTTACCAACACATATGCCGGTATAATACGGCAGTTGGTAAAAACACCACTGCCTTGTACCTTAGAGATTTACAAATGAGACATGGTCTAAACATTAAAAACATTCCCTCTTTGCATAAGTCTTACAGTATCATTATGTAAATAAAGAGGATCGTAATTTATATCTATCAATATGTATTAAACTCACTGATAAGAAAAAATCCCCATATGACGTTTACATCTTATGAGCAATATATGCCTATCAATATGTACAATAACAATTGGGTATTCAAAATTGGTCATATGATGCCACCTATGCCACCTATGAAAACGTTACCGCGTGTATATGTCAATAGCTTTGTTATGAGTTTGTTGGCTCCATGGATCCGTCCGTCAATTATTTTTATAACGTGTATTTGAGTCAAATAAAAGCATCATTTATAATGATTAGACACACAAACAAGGTTAATGTTTACGTAAATGTTTTGGTTGCGTCGCAGCGGATGTGATTTTAAGGATATTTCTTCATCGGAGACATTCTGTGTCGACATTAACTATATTTGAGAATCCCCAATTAAATACAGTTAAGGCTATCCAAACGAACAACATGTTTAAAGATCACTCTTCAAATCAAATTCACTGATAAGAAAAAAAATCCCATTGAATGTTAGATAAGTGACGAGTACACATGCATCTAATTTCAAAACTGAAAGAAAGTTTGCGTAATATAAAGCTTTTTCTCGGTTATTAAATACCAAATATGTTTGCTTTGTTTGTGGGTTGGTTATGGGACCTTTTTCCGTCAAGTCCATCGGTCCTCGAACTCGTACCACTTGTGGTAGTCCGTCTGTTTGTTTATTTATACTCATGCAAAGTTGACGAGAACATACGAAAACTGGGAAGATTGTATACATATTTAATTATTATGTTATCACGTCTGAACTTCAATATTACACTATTATCGTACGTCAATATGGACGTTGGGGAGGACAAGAATTCATAGGTCACTGAGGCGTAGTGGATATGGTATCCGCCTAGAGATCAGAAGTTCTCGGGTTCGTTCCTATTATAAGAGCATTCTAATGATTTTTCCCTCAATACATCAAATACTGGCCATACACTGGAAACGGTTTTTAGAGCGTATCCATAAGTTTAAGGCGTTTGATACAATCCAGCAATAGACAAGTAGCCTTTGATTTTTTATGTTTACCATTCTTAGAGCCTTTGCTAGGGACATAATGATACTGAACAGAATGGGTTTTGTAGTATGCCTTTCAAATAGAATCAACAACAAGTTTTTTTTAAATGTCGTAACATTAGTATT
Organism: Dreissena rostriformis; assembly: GCA_007657795.1. Taxonomy (NCBI): domain Eukaryota; kingdom Metazoa; phylum Mollusca; class Bivalvia; order Myida; family Dreissenidae; genus Dreissena; species Dreissena rostriformis. The sequence goes on from VMBQ01003098.1 coordinate 73,535, forward strand.
ATTCGTATAGCAGCACCTAGAAATATTGTTATAGAGTATAATTTTTTCAAATGTAGACTGTACGTAAATATCAGTTTAGGCATAGCATACAATAACGGCGAGGCTTTCCGAGCCGAGAATTTATTCGTGCTGAGCCTGAGATATTACATAACGATCAGGCATTCACCTGTTTTTTTCTGTTTATCATAACTCTACGTCCCCATTTTAAAGCCTCTATAACGCTATCAAATCAACGTAAAAATAAATAAATTGTGGTACAATATATTCAACACATTTCATGTACCAATTTAGTGTTCATGTGACGTATGAAGAGATATCGTTGCGGAAAATTAAAATGGAATTTATTGTGCCACACAAGAATAAAAAAGAGCATTTAATATCGTGTTAAATCTATGTTACCAGAGCACATCTAACGTTGAAATTTTGGCCTATTGCTATACGGAACACTGATTATTTATATCTTAACTTTATTTGACGAAATATATTTCGAAATTTTCATTGATTTTTGAGCTTTGATCGTTATTGAGGCTTTAAAAGAAATAATGATATACTAACGCTACGACGCTGCATTTTAAGCGGGAATTATATTGATTGTTCAACGTTTGACGTGCTTATAATGCCTTGATGAGCACTTGTGCTTAATAGTTTGTAAAATGTGTTTTTGTTGTTTGAGTTGCAGTGATCAATTGCCTATCATATTGACACACAAAAATACCCGATTATTATTTCACACTTAGATACAAATAAAACTGGGGTCACCGCATTTGTACGGTCATTTCAAAGAATATCATTATTCTTTAATAAGTACGACCAGTTTAAATCGTTTTGAAGCGGTATGATAAAGTTTGTCTTAAACGTTAATGCAGGAATAACATAAATGACATGTTCAATTAATTTTTATAGAAGTAAGGTTACGTGAAGTATAAAGGACGGTAAAACAGTTCTATGGAACTTATTTGATAAACATGTTCTTGAAATTTTGTATATTTTGATAAAGGGGCTTAATTCGCTGTTTCGATAAAATTAATGCCGTGCAGGTTATCTCGCTAAGTTATGATAAGCATTTCGCACAAAAAAAATATTAAAGAAATGCTGGAAAATTATCATAAATATGGTCCAAATATTATACCCGATCACGAAATATTACCATGAAGCGACAGGGCTCAAAATGGAGTTTCCAAATTAAAAAACAAAATAGCTATTGTAAAAAAAAATGGGTTTGATAAATCTCAGGGTTTTGTGATATGCATTCCGTATTATAGATTTATACAGTGTTCATCAAATGGGAAAGGAATGTTTTATTATAAACGGCTTCTACCTATTTTGATATCGGCCCTATAAATTCAATCTGCCCCTTCTGATAACGGAGAGGCGGGGGAATATCATTGGTGGCGGTGACAATAAGAACAAGGAAGAACCCAAACTTAGCATCGTTTTTATTTGCACTTCAATTGTCTTGAAATATAAAATTGTATGACAACAAGTTCCATATAAACGTTTCAGTGGCTCATTGTTATTAACTTTAGATATGTTGTCTTTGTTGGATCAAAGTCTGATTGCTAAAAAACGCGACACAATGATCACTAATAAAATACATTACTGAATATTTACATTTCTAATTATTAACGTAATTTTGCTTGGCGAAGAATATGTCGTGCAATGATAAGTAAAACTTATTGGATATATGTTTGATAAACAATAGGTCAAACACAGCAATAATATTGTTTCATTTTTCACTCATTCAATTCAGCAATTATTAAAAGCTCTAGTTCACGCATCTGTTTACAAAACAAGCGAATTCATGGGAGCAAGCAAACAACGATGATAATAATAAATGGCATTCGAAAAACATATGTTCTTGTCATAGCATGCCAAGTCTATATATCACACGGTAAATAATGTTTGAACAAGGCCTATGAATATCACACAATATAAGTTTACATGCACCAACCGAAAACTGAAAAACATAAAAAAGGGAAATTGCGTCTGTTTAAATTTTTCTGTTTGATCAACAATCGTCAGAATTCTGGGTGGCTGGAAATCAGACCTCTTAAGTCCAAGCAATACTTGCTATGGCGCCAAAACCGGCCATGGTAAGAACGGTAAACGGTGTGAACGAGGTCCTCGGTGAGCCGTTGTTCCCTCCTAGTGTCCCATTGACTGAAAAGTAACACGATGCATTTAAGTATATTTTGATATATATCATATAATATTTTGTGTAAATGTGCCAGGAAGGAGAGGATTTAAATATCCTTTTGTGCTATTGCAATTATAAAACCAAGGAATGCATATTATTCAACTAATACAGTAAATAAAAATATAGTTAATTAATTGCTTTTCTGTTCGTAAAACAACAGTTGTTTTCCCCTCGATAAGTCGTATATGTCAAATAGTCACTAAATAAATTCTGAGTTATATTTATGCAGTACCATTAGTAGTTTCTACGGTGACATCAACACTAACAGATCCTCCAGGCGCCTGGGTAGTGGAGCCTGTAAAACAGAGTTATTTCCTTACAATAGTTGTTTGTTAACAAAGCTGGCAGTATTGTTCATCAAAACGGTTTCATTGTTTATTTTGGATTCTTTAATTTTAATAGGTTCAAGCAACGGGTTTGTGTTGTAATATATTCGCATTTAAAACAAACCAGATTGCAAAACATCACAGTCTTCAACCATGCAACTTAAAAAAGGCTATTCCTTTAGTTAAAAACGATGAATTTATGAAAATATGTCGACATTTTCATGACAGAAACTAAAAAATGCATGTTTTTTTTTTGATGTGTAGACCTTATTCTTCTTGCGGTGCGATAATAATTAAATATCATATATACGGTCTTAAACTTGTAAATAAAGAATGTCCGATCCAATTCAATATATTACGGACTAAAAACGCGTGTAAGAATGTATTGGGAACACAATTAATTTCCGAATTCGCTAAATGACAATTCTTATCAAAAATGTCATTTCAACGAAATAACGTTATGCGTAAAACTATATTTTGGCAATTAAAAAGATTCAATTGTTGCAGTCGCTGAATATTTTAAAAATAACAAATAAGTTTATCTTGCGAGGTTTTGAACAACGATAGCAGGTGAAAAAGCTTGATATTCATAGCCGAGTAAAATAAGCTTTTTATATTCTAAACAAATACTACTGTTATGTTTATTCTATGATTACCATCATTTTTACTTGTATTTTGAGAATAAGCTCAAGAAAACTTCATACATGATTAAAAACACAAAATGTGACGACACGATACGAACCAAAATGTCGTTTTGATTACGGTAGAAAAGTAGCAAAATATCCGCAATTCGTCTAATTTGTCAATGTCACTGTTGAGATGGCATCCAACATATCAGTTTTATTGTATAACACTTATGTGGGGTTAAGATTGTGCTAACAAATTATCTCATGCTTTATAATATGCTGCCTACCTACCCTGTACCGAGTCCAGGAAACACAACAAAGCAGCAACGCCAACTATCAGTAATACAGCCTTCATCTGAAAATTCAATGATGCATCATATGCACATTAACACGATTTTTAAATCTCTGAAAATTAATCTCCAGAGACCTCAACGAAATTGTGCCTTTAAATGAAACAAACATACAAAAACAAAACAAACAAACACAAACATGAGTTCAACTGGCTAAACGCAATATAATTTATTCACCGATTTTCTCAATCAAATGTCTTGATGTGTAATCTACAATTATTACATATACTGCACATACCATTATGTTAAAAAAATCATTCAAACACATCTGAAAGTATTGCGCATTTATTCTTTCCCAGAAGCAAATTTAAATCATTTGTTTTCATAAACATTGATTATAAACTATAAAAAGCTACCATGAAAATTGGTAATACAATCATTTATACGATGAAATTGATGAAAAAGAAACTTTAAATTACTTGAAATATTGCTCAGTGCACTACCTTCCTAGAAAACATGATAACCCGATATGCTTTTTGTTATGGCTCCAACTTAGGATTATTCTCACATGATACTCGCTTATTGATTTAAGAACCAAACCAACAATGCATGAACATTCCAATTCTGAGAGCAGCATAGTGAATTATGATTCTCATTTTTATCGAAACATTATTGATGAGATATTTTGTTATAAAAACAATTTATGAAAGGTCGTTCTTTTCGCTAAGATAAATCTAAAAAGAAATAATTAAATAACAATACATGTATGTATCATTTGAGTAACAAATCACTGAGTATTTAGGTGTTCAAAACTCAAAAATAGAATAAAAATGTATATATATTTTTCTTAAATTTTATCAAATTAAAAACTATTTATCGGCAACAAAACTTATGTCCTTCTCAGATTTAATTTGTTCAACCCAAACATTACAAAGTAGTTATGTTACTAATTATAGCATAAGCACTGAAAGAAAAGATCACTTACGTTTCTATGCTTGGATCTCACGAATGCCCTCTGAATACAACCGAGACGCCTTTTAGTTTATATCTGTTGTCGTAACCATAGTTTAAAGAAAACAAAAACAAAAAGATATCCACGCGATATAGACCGTGGTTCGTAATGCATGGTCCGACGTACATGCTTTAAATATAATACTACCTTAATGTGAAGTCATATCTCAAGAACTCAGTTTGAAGTTAATGCATACATTGCAAAAAAACATTGTACCTTATCAAGATACATACTCATCTTTATCTACAAGACAATATCCCCCAGGCAATATGTATCTGAAGTTTGGAATGTGAGATTAATCTGTAAAAACAAAGGGATCGTGTAGATATTTCAAGAGGAGATCGAACAACTGAACGATGATTCGACGTTAGTGAAATATGAATAATTATTGAGTTCAATTTCANGCTTGCGTTGGATAAAATGGTTTATTCTGGAGCGAACAAACATTAGTTACCAACATAATAAGTTGGTGTTCGAAGTTGGCCACATTAAAACTAAGATATGTATGGATAATATCATGGCATTAACATCAACATTCCGTATTTTAAAACCATTTTTTTCAAATAAAATATTACATTAAACAAACCAGCAATATGTACCGATGAGCATTAACTGATAAAACAATATTACGAGTACATTGTCCTACAATGACATATACATGTCTTCCTATATGTGTGATATAAGTTAAATATTAAAATGTATCATTTAATGCAACAAATGTTATAACAATAACATATTTATTAATTACTGTTTATTATTATTGGTTCATTCGATCAATCCATTCAATTGAACATATTTATTGATTGAGTCATACATGGAGTGCATGTTTAGGATGCGGTGTCATCAAGTCTATTTCGCAATGCCAAAAAAAAAGAAAAGAAAATCTCCATTCAAATAAAGATAACGCGATACTTAAAACGAGATGAAAATTCATTATTCTTCAAATAAAATTCACTGACAAGAAACAAAACATTTTACTTGAGCATAGTGTGATCTGTAATACAAATAAATTCCAATTTTACGGGAAATAGACATACCGGTAACTAAATGATTGAATTAGTTTATTAAAAACTCTAATAACAAGGCAGTGTATGTCGGTCGGTAAGGATCTCGTGTATCCTCTGGTAAAAACAATTCGTCCACCTATCGATCCACCGATACTTTCAATTGATTGCTCAATCAAACAATTAAGTATTAATTTGCTGTTTACACGATAAACCTACAGTGATATTTTTTGTTTGCGTTTACTTTTTAATTTTACTTTGTGTTCGTTTTATCTCTATGATTGTTTGCATATTCAGATACAATTTGATGTGAAATGTGTACCCGTAATAACGTTTTGTGTGGTGATTTCGTTTTATTAATGTAGACAAGCGAATAAGCTTAACGTATTGCATAACTCCTATTTAAATGACCAGGCGGCCATATGCCACCACTGCACATCAGTTCTGAACATCTTATAACACGTTAATATGTGAAAGATTTCAACCATGTATACCACATAACTACATTGTACAAACTACTTTATAACATCTATATCTGTATAAAACACCTTCAAGAACGTAGGTGGAAAGTTTAAATATGCGGGCATTTCAGAAAACTGCAGAATGCAATGTTACTGTATAATAATAAATAAGTCCTGATAAAAACTACCATTGTCACTAAAACGTAGTGTTAATCTGCGCACATGCTTACTAATCCTTATGTTTACGTAGTAACGGAGTAACAGTTTTATTGCCTGCTTTAATTAGTAGGAACTTGGTTTGATACAAGTGAATCAGGGTGAAGGCATTGCTATCAGTCGGTAAATGAAACAGAGAACAGGACATCGTTGTTCAGAGACCAATTTAATATTAGACGTCGGTACTGTATACTGGAACATAAAACAGTCGAATGTATAAATGGGGTCATTGTATATACTTAAAAAAATATGTTTAAAGCAACAACAATACAGTCTCAAAACTGTAGAGCGTCTATAGAATACAGCGAGTAGATATGTTAATTTCTGCCCCTGTGCTACGTTTACTTCCATCACTACATATCTGCTAGAGGTATGGGAATTAATAAGCATTACACATCGAATACACGATTACACATGGCCTCACCTTTAATTAAAGATAAATGGAAAAAATAATTTATTTCACTGTACGATGGGCCTTCCAGTGTAAAGCTTGGAAAGTAAATCAGTAAAAAAAAAACATACACCCTGTGAAGAGCTAGGCCTGACTTATACATGGTTTCAAATTATCTCGAAAAGGTTCATGGTCGGAACCCACGTTTACTCAAATGCGCCATGCTTGTTGGTTGATCATTGGAGATAAGGCTAGAAATAAAACCGCACCCATGATTTTTTTATTATTAATCGCATGGGTTCCTTTACCAATTTTGTACGGAAAAGCAGTCGATAAAACTACTCGTTATTTAACCAGTATTAGGGATTCCCCTGGTCTTATTTATCACTATCTGCTTGATTTTGTCGTAATTACATTTAGCCAATCAAATCATCGTTTCAATCCGACTTCACTTGATGAGTTTCGTTTTAAAGACAGTGTAATTTTATTGGTCATGAGTTGCCACATCAAGATTTATGAACATGAAATGTTTTCAGCTATTTCCAATGTAATGTAGTGACAACGGAATTTATGATTTTTAACCGTAGGGTTCGGCGATGGAAAACAAAAGTGGCCAAAATTTATAGAAATAGTCCCAATAAGTTAATATAATGTTCAGAGTTATTTATCTGGCGGGCATTGTTTCCAACATTCATTTCGCTGTTGAGAAATTTCAAAACCTCGGTTAGACAACCACGCAAACAATCAAAGCGCTGTAGGCGCTGAAGGCCTGGGGCTAGATTTAGTGTGCTTGGGAAGAGGTTTAGTGACAAAACTGAAGTAAATGTAAACGGATCCACGCTCTTTTACTTGCAGATACAGTGTACGCATTATTAAATTATATGTATCCGACTTTTCCCGACACGACAAAAAGATGACAAAAATTCGGACACTTTTATTTTTCTCTTTTATTTGATTTAATCATTTGATATTGGGTTTTAAACGATAGCAGTTGAATACAAAAGGATTATTTTGCATACTCTCAACAAAGATCATTTACTTTTTTTTAAATGAACTACTAGAATATTAGGTTTTATCGAGGGCTTGAATTTTACAGCCGTGAAAAGATTGTTGTGTGACGTAAAAGGAAATTCAGGTCTTCCCAGAATTCCGCATTCTTATAAAAAATAATTGGAAGTATTTAGATACTGTCTATAAATAGATGGAGCATGGAAGTAAATCGAAAGTACACTAAGCGAAAGAAGTATATCAACGTAAAATGCATTTAGGATGTATTGTCCGAATTTATACGGATTGACCCTAGCGGTTGAGTGCAGAAGCTCAGAGACTGTAAGAAACGACAATATTTGTGTATACAGTCCAACCTGCCAATAAAGACCACTCAAGGGAGTTGGTCATTGTGGTCTTTGTTCACAGGTGGGCTTTATTCGCAGGGTCGATTGAAACTTTAAAAAATATGCTTGTAGTTTTTTAACAGGTTCTTTATCTATGTATGTGCTCTATTGTTTGAATACTTATGCATGTATAATGAAATAAAAGATTGAAAACACAGTTTTGTTTTTATATTTATTATTTTAATTCCCTTATGTTTTTATTATTTATTTCATTAATCATATACATATATAAATAACTATTGACATAAGACCGACTTTCCTATTATATCTCGTTTAATCGTTTTCCCAACCGCCTCAAAATAATCACTAGCCACTCGTCTACAACTGAGTCCTTTTCCTAACAAACTAATGACCTTAACGCGTTCTTCCGAAGTCAAGAACTTACGCTTGGAAGCCATGATGGATAATTTGAACTGACAATTTACTTTTCTATAATCAATGCACGTCTTATCACGGAGAAATTTAAGAAGGGAATGACTATCAAAATGTTTGTGGTTAATAGGCATCGTAATTGTAATAAAACCCTCAATTTCCTTAATGAGTTGATGAAAGCCCCAAACTTTTCTTTGATATTTTCGGCAATTAGTACATTAATCGCGAGTCACTTAAATACAAAGGCAATTCTTTACACNTGTTTTTTTTTTTTTTTTTTTTTCATTTTCTTTTTCTTCTGGAATGTCTTGTTGACGAAAAATAAAATAACAATATTTTAAAATATGTTTATAAATACCAAATATAATGTCTTCAGAAAATGTCTCAGAAAAATATTCTTCTTACTGTGTCCGTAAACACTCGTATCTTTTCGGCCTAGACCGTCAAGTGAGGAACTTATTTGCACATGAATATGTTAACAATAAAAACTATGTCGTAGCCAATGCTTAGCAATTTTGCTTCAATATTGTTTTTTTTTTACACTTTTTATTACACTGTCATGTTATATAGTGATGTTCTGTATTTACAAGGCGGGTTATTGAGATCTGCAAAGAACTACTTTTATTGCGCATTAATTAAGTGGTAAATCGGAGTTTTTAGAATTTGGTTTTTGGCAGCCAGCCAATTCGGATAGGCTCAGAAATTGGTATCATTACTATGGCCTTTGGGCTACGCCCCAGGCCAAAAATGATAAATGTTATAAAATGAATATTTAACTTGTTTTATTCACAAGTTCAATCTTTACACAAACTCCGCATAATTTCACTGAGAATATACGCTTAAAGACAGTCAGATGAACACTTTCAGGCGAACTATCAAGTTATTAAGTTTCAATGCAATATCGTCCACGGTCCTGACCTTAAGGCGATGAAAATAAAGTTTAAAGATATAAAGAGAGTTGAAAATATATCAGGAGTAGAATGACTCTACATGTATCGATTTATGTTTACATACTGTAATGTCCACAACCGGTGAATTACTTTCACAACAATGAGATACCATGTGTCTAGCTGTCTAGAGTTAGAGCTCTGGTGTCAAATAATGTGCGTGTTTTAATGTATGACATTTTTAAACCCCAAAAGATTGGTAACAAGTCCCGTCTCAATTGTTTTTTATCAAGTGACCAACATATATGCCGGTATAATACGACAATTTGAAAACAAGCGCCACCGATTTGTACTTTAGCGATAAATAAATGAGATGGTCTAAACTTAAAAATACCCTCTCGGCATACGTCTTAGTATATCATTATGCAAATAAAAGAGATCACCATGTAATCGACAATCAATATCTATCAAATGAAATCACTGACAAGAAAAAATCACCGTATGACGTTAACATGTTATGACCAATATATTTGCATAACAATATGTACGATAAGGCATGTGGTCTTTAAATTTTCAACATGATGACACATATGAAATAGTACCCGTGGGATCCAAGATTGCGTGTAGGCTGAGTTCATGGGATGGTGCCGGTACTAAGTGTTACCTGAGCCGGCACTATGGTGATTCTTTAAAGCAGTTTAGTCGTAGCCGCCATACAATTACCGTATGAACTCAGCCAAAAGGCAAGCTAGGGCAGTGAATAAGGTGATTATACTTAGATATTAGCTGCCACAAATCAGGATGTAATAGTTTGCCTTGCATACTTTCAATAAATCATTTTATATGAGATCTCAAGAATTCCATTTGACGTTTAAAACAAACGAATGCCAAACACATTTGCAAGTCATCAATATACCGATTTATCTTTTTCTTAAAGACAATATTCACAAGTTGGCAAGTAGAGATTAATCGGTGCAAACAAATGGCTTATTCAGATAATTATGTCAAGATGATTTTTACAAATTGAAATATTATTTGACGTTATTGCTCAATATTTCAAATTCAAATATGTCACATAACAAATTACGTGAATTGACACGCAATGCACAAACTTATTTAAACGCTGTACATCTGTACTTTACACATGCTTAAAGAGATATGAATTATATTTGCGAAACGAACAATACAATATTTGTATGCATGATTGCATACACACTACATGTATTAATGCATATACATATATGTGTATTTGTATGCATGTCAATATGCATTATAGTTTTGAAACTAAACCATACCCTACTACAATGTAATTAATTGGCAGATGCATATTCGAAACATGACGAGTTGCCAATTTGGTCGCTGTTCCACAAAAACACAACATAAGTGAATGAGCGAAACTTGTGAATAATTAATTAAAAATAATTGATAGGCAAATTGTATAAAGCGTGTGTACGATACGCACTTATATATTGTAATGTGCACAACTGGTGAATAACTTTCACAACAATGCAATGCCATGTACATGTATATGCTTATGAGGACTAAAGTGTCAAATTAAGGGGTCTCGAGTTAAAGCTCAGACGGTGACAAACAATATGTGTGTTTTAATGTATGACTTTTTTAAACCCCAAATCATTGGTAACAAGTCCTATCTCAATTAGTTTTTATCAAGTGACCAACATTAATAACTTGATGACACGACAATTAGAAAAACAAGCGCCACCGCTTTGTACCTTAGCGATTGAAAGACATAAAAAAAATCCCTCTCTCCATGCGTCGTAAAATATCATTATGTAAATAAAGGGGATCAGACTTTAGCCGACTATCAATATGTATCAAAGAGCAGTCACTGATAAGAAAAATCCCCATATGACGTTCACATCGTATGAGCAATATATACCTATCGATATGTGCGATAAGAATGGGGTATTCAAAATTGTCAACATGATGACACATATGAAAAAGTAACCGCGTGTTTATGTCAATTGCTTTTTGTATGAGTTTATTGGCTCCATGGATCCGTCCGTCAATTAATTTGTATTACGTGTATGGATCAAATAAAATAATCTTTCATTATGATTCAACACGCAAGCAAGATTAAAATTTTAGTTTATGTATTGATTGCGTCGCAGCGGATGTCATTTTAAGGATATTTTCTAATCGCGATTAGTCTGTTTCAAAATTAATTATATTTGAGAATCCCCTATTAAAAAATGAAGTTAAGGCTATCTTAACAAACGAAATAATCATATATCACTCTTCAAATCAATTTCACTGATAAGAAAAAAAAATCCCCGTCGAATGTTCGAATAGTTAGGCGTACGCATGCATCTTATTTCCCAACTGAAAGACAATTTGCGTTACTCAATGCTTTATTTCGGTTATTAAATCGCAAACATGTTCGATATGGTGGGTTAGTTTTGCGATATTTTATCCGCCCATACCATCGATCCACCAAAAGACATCAAGAACTAGTCATGACCAAGAAACGGACTTGAGAACGTCTCCTCACGTCTTAGGCGTTGGATCAAACCATGTTATGTATATAGCATTTGAATTGCAATGTTTACAAGTCTTATAACCGGGCCTACTGGATAGTCAAATAATAATTCCTTGCTAGAAGACTCAACAACCTTTCGATGTTAACGTGAACTGTGTACTTCCGTCTTATACTCCTTACAGCACTTTCATCTTTAGAAAAACTGCAGCGGGAATTTGGGAAATCACAATTAGTCTGTGCAGATTTGTCCATACGCCACAATTTGGGTTCTACAACTAATTAAAGTAAAGTTTTGGATCGGCGTTAACGTTCTCGTTATGAATATTACTAAAGTAAACAAAATTTGACTAATGTCACCATATATTTTATTGTTCAGAGAAATCCTTGACAAGATTGACATTAAAATCGTGTAAACTCGCTTCAATGAGTGCATTGATTATATCGAACTCCTTTTTCAAATATCGTTTCGAGTTTTAAAACGTTTCAGGGTTAATTAAAATGGCTAACTGATGAAAAAAACATTCCATGTCTTAATCTGTGAAAATATAAACGTTACATATTCAGTCAATTAGAAGCAGGTGCTTGCCCTATAAGTTGTGCTATACGTTTATGTGCATCGTTAATATATGAAGATCGACGGAGATTTATTGTCATAACAAACTTTGTTTTTTATATGATATCAGTAAGAACGTTATATATGAGATACATGTTAGACAAATCCACGATTCGATTGTATAAATAAGCAATTTAATTTGCCAACATTCGTCTTGTATATGTTACATTACAATTTTCAGTTGTAAGTATATGCTTCTTTTAAATGAAAAGGAGTTAAAGCATATAATCCTATTTATGTGATGAAGTAACATCACTGCATAAAGGGTATAAATAGTATTTTTTTTTGTTTTGATGTAAACAAAAGGCCTATTACCGACCGAAGTATTGTAATGTTTCTCATTATGCTCAGCTAAGTCTTGGATTAAACACTACACTAATTGTACAACAACATATTGATTGTAATTAAAAATATGTTTATGCCTGTTATTAGATTCATAAAATAGAACGTATCCCTGTACACATCTATTATGTTGTAATAGTTCAGTCTTTAGAGGCTATAGGCTGTATATTTGTTTGTAGTATGTGCATGAAACATAGTTATGATTTGTTTAACACCTAGTTTGTTTGGCAATTATCTATAGATAAAGCGTGAACTTGAACGTTCAAAAAGTTTATATATGGACTAGAGTTCTGTATATTAAGCACATATAGGTACCATTTTAGACGCACGTTTTTTTTTAAATATTAATTCGGGGTATACGTGTTAGGTTCGGATAGCTCTAAAAACAGTTGAAACCCCAATGCTTTGCATTGACCGTTCCAAGGCGGTGATCCCAGTTTCAATCATTGTATGTTTAAATAGTGTTTTGTTATAAATGTAGTGGATAAGAACAATTATTTCTCTAATAATAGACTTTGTGGAGTAGTATTGTTTAATTCATTTAAATGTGAACACACGCTATTAACCTATCTATTATCAATGGCTTATATTGTCTAATTTGGCTGCAAGTTATAAATAATCTTATGAATTTTTTTCGTTTAAGCTTATCGAAGACAAAAAATACTACATTATGTATTGGAATAAATCCCGTTCAAAGATTATTGCGTTTATCTAGTGACGAACATATTGGAAAACAGCTTTGACCACCTTGTAAATACACGTATATAAAAGAAATCAAACATGGTTGGTGATGGTATTAATAGCCTATCATAGGGTGTGATTTAAAGGGTATTGTCTCGTACCAAAAACACTATTTTTTAAATATACATATTTGAAAATCTCCCACGAAATAAAGATAAATCAATCCTTCGAACAAACCAGAAATTCATCTGTCTTAAAAGTTAATTCACTGATAAGAAAATATCACTGTTTTACGTTCTCATACGAACATAATTGAAAAGCATAGCATTATTTATTAATATGTTCGAACAGTTTTACTGGTTCTGTAGCGGTATGATAATGTTAGTCAAAAAACCCTTGTGAAACGATAGCACAAATGCCATGTTCAAATTATTGTAGAAAATAGGTAACAACTACTTTATGGGACGGTAAAACTGTTATATGGAACTTATTTGCTCACCGAGTTCGTGATTCTTTATGTATTTTAATAAAGGGACGTCCCTCACTGTTTTGACCAGCAAACTGCTTTGCGAGTTATATCTCTTAGCTATGATAAGCACGTACAATGAAAACGAAACGAACGAATGCTGGAAAATTATCATAAATATGGTCCAAATATAATACTCGATTATACATTATAATCAATAAACGAAGTTTAAAAATTGAATAATAACTATTTATTTAAAACCCTTGAGTGGGATAAAACTCAAGATACGTGCATGATATGAAACCAAACAATGCTCCCTGACATTGCTATCTTATACAGCGTTGCTCGGGTTGTTTAGTCGTCAGACACAATGCTCGTTGAAATGTTTACAGATGCTATGGTTTCAGAAAACATTAAGAACTTAACTTTATATCCTGAGATAAAGTATGTAAGCTAGATTTATGAAACTTGATATTTCGTTTCAATGCCATATTGTGAATATGCACGTTATTTCTTTTTCGGTTTCCGTCTGTCCAAAAAATCTCTTGAAGTCCTTACGCTAAGTTCATGAAACACACAATGGAATATAATTGATTATTATAGTGTTCATCTTCAGAGCAGGAATGCTGCGCTTGGAAAGACATGTTTTACGCCACCGATTACTACTCACGGTTCTATTAACCGTCTGATCCAATGTGCCACTTCAAAGAAACGGAGAATGAATAATATTGGTGGGGTGAAAATAGAACGATGGAGAGCCAGCACTGCACGTGGTGTGTGTTCAACCCTTGCACTGTCTTTGATTGTAGGACAAAGACATTCCATATGAACGTTTCAGTGGATAATTGTTATTAACTTAAGATGTGTTACCTTTGTTAACACAATTAACACTTATAAAATATATCACTGAGTATTTATATTTCTACTCGAGTCACTTTAGTTTGCTCGGTGAAAAATATGTCGAGACAGTATAAGAAAAAATATTGGATATATGTTCAATAAAGAATAGATCAAACACAACATTGTTTTGTAGATGTTGTTTTATGTTACAATCATTAAAATCAGCAATTATTCATAGTTCTAGATCACGCATCTGTTTGAAAAACAAGCAATTTCATGAAAGCAAGCAAATTACGAGTGATTATAAAAAATGGCATTCGAAAAACATATGTTCTTGTCATAGCATGCCAAGTTTATATATCACACGGTAAACAATGCTTGAACAAGGCCTACGAATATCACACAATACAAGTTAGCTTGCACCAACCGAACACTGAAAAACATAAAAACGTTAAAAGGAAATCGCGTCGTCTGTTTAAGTTGTTCTATATGATCAACAGTCGTTAGTTCGTCCGGTTGGCTGGAAATCAGACCTCTTAAGTCCAAGCACTACCTGCAATGGCGCCAAAACCGGCCATGATAAGAACGTTAAACGGTGTGAACGAGGTCCTCGGTGAGCCATTGTTCCCGCCTAGAGTCCCATTGACTGAAAAGTAACATGATGTATTTTAATATAGTTTATGTTCATCATAGATTATTGTTCCTTATTATGTGAGGAAAGAGAGGATTTTAATATCATTTTTGTGCATTCGAAAGTGTAATATAAAATGTTATGCACAATCAACGGGACTGCATGCTATTCAATGAATAAAGTACATATAAATGAAGTAAATTAATTGGTTCTCAAAAGTGCGATAGAAATCAGTTGCTTCCCACTCAAAAAGTTGATCCACTCAACTTTAAATGTATCTGTTTTATTACTTTTCACAACCGACATGGGATGTGACAATCATTGTGTAGCAACCAAGAAAACATTGGAATATGCAGGTACTAAAGGTGATCGTTTTATTTAAAGGATAAATCGCAGATTTTAACTAAATTGCAACATTAAAAAGGTGTCTCTGTTTTTATTTGTTTCTCTATAATAATGTTCTTTGTTAGCAGATGATTAAATCTGCTACTTAATGCATTTTACAAAAATATATAAAAATTATTTGCTGTAATTAGTTATGATCTATGTTAAATATTAACTACATACACTCTGATTTATATTGATATCTGATAACTGATGTAACTTTTAATTCACAACTTGCATACATTTTGAGTAAAATTATTATCTACAATGACAAGGTCCCCATGTCAAAATAAAGAAAGAAGCTCTTAAAGTGTATAAACGTTGCATTCAATGATTTATCTTTTTAAAACATAATCAGAGACTGAGCATTTGCCCGCCTGATTTCAGGAAGAGTACATATGCGTTCATATTAGTTATTATGGGATCAAAATGATGCTGCTATGTCAAATGATAGAAAACGTTTGTCTCACTTTAAGATCCTACATGTCCAATATGAACTTGTTTTGAAGGTTTGTCCCAATGAAATCTTAATCGAATGCGTAACAGAGTCATGGTCAGCTCAAAATCTAGTTAATAATGTGTGACCAAAGTAATATCAGATGTTGTTTTAAATACTTGTTATAAGTATATATATGCTTAATCTGCTCCCGGTTCGAACCAATATGTAATAATTGCATTCCCATTAATCATTTTCTTTGTACATGTACTATTTATTATGTCTTTGTTTTTGATTCTCAAATCTGCGAAGTTATTTCGTTTACAAGAAAACATTTGTGAAATGTTTACAAAATACATACGGTTTAATAAGGACCCCGATCCACCAGTTCCGGATCCTGATTCACCAGTTCCAGTTCCCAATCCACCAGTTCCGGGTGCCGATGTACCAGCACCAGTTCCCGATCCACCAGTCCCAGATCCAGTTCCGTTGGCTGCCGCAGTGCCAACAGGAGCGGCTTTGGTTGCAACTGTCGAATTTGGGGCAGCGGTTGCTGCAAGTAGTGTTTTCGTTGCATTAGTTTACATACATTGAAATGTTGTTCAGTGATAAGTTGAATTACAAGGGAAATAGTGTATAAAATATGATACAATGTATATTGTCTACGTACCCTGTAACGAGTGCAGGAAACACATTAAGAGACTAACTCCAACTATCGGTAGTACAGCCTTCATCTGTTAACCCAAAATAGTTGTATTGTAAAAAAGGTTATGCATGTTATTCATTCACACTACAGTTTTGCTTTGGCTACAATCAGCGAACACGACGTTTTAATCTCAAAAATAAAACTCAAGATACATCACCAAGAGTTGTTGACATGTGTTATTACATTTTCAAAGAAAAGAACATAACCTAACAGAAAGAAACATACAACACAAAGCAATCATAATTGAAATGGATCAACGCATTCAAACAGTAAACGCAAGCCATTAAAATGGTTAAAACGTGTGCCAACCCTAACAACAATATTTAAACCCCGATGAACGATAAAAAAAAAGTAAAGCCATTATTAACTAAATCCCTGATGTTTTACAAGATTTATATCATTAGCATCATTAAGTACAAATTCTGTATCATCTATGTGCATCTCAGAAAAAGGCTTAAATACATGATGTAAATGTCAGTCTACATTACTTTGTTGCATATATTTATAAAAAAATATGGCTGTATTCGACGATTATTCTAACATCAACCCGCTTATTAATTCAACAACCAAAGAAACTAGTTCCGATTGTGAGCGCGACACATCTTGAGGTTTTCATTGCAATCGCATTAATAGTGGTCAGATCATATTTTCATGACAATCGGTTTCGCGTGTTCGGTATTTATTGTTCAGTATTTATTAATTCTTGCGGGCAAAACAATTACATTATAAACTAGATGGTTATTGCGTCGGTGAGCGATACCGAGAACAGGGCATCGTTGTTCAAATACTTTATGCAGAGTACATCTTAATGATGAGGAGATGCTGTACGTATCCACTTTTTACACGGGACATATATCATGTGTGGCATGTTTTGGCTGGAAGATTCGTTTTTTCAAAACACATAGTATAAACCCTCTTCATAATAATGAGACCAATGTAATATACGGTGTCGGTACTGTATATTATAGGAAAATAAAACAGTCGAATGTATACAGGTGGTCATTTTATATAAAGTAAGTAAGTAAGTAAGTAAGTTGTTTATTATCGTGACATGTGCAATATAACAAAACATCATATTAATATATATATATATACAAAGATGCTTTGCACCCGACCCGATGGGCCTATAAGTCACCAAAACAGAAGTTATCAGAAAACAGAATAGTAAGTAAGAATATTTCAAAATATGTATAATAGCACCACATACACTGGTGCATATGAATAATATTTAACGAATATGAATATAAACGAACAATTGTGTATAATTATATACTTATCAATATGTTTAAAGCAAAACCAATGCAGTCTCAAAACATCATAGCGCATAGAGAATATAACCGAGCGGATATGTTAATTTTTGCTCCTATGCTACGTTTACTATCACCACTACATTTCTGACTGAAGCACGGGAAAAACTAAGCATTACTAATCGAATACACGATTAAAAATGACATCACCTTCAATAAGAGATAAACAGAAAGAAACAAAAAAGATTTCACTGTTCTAAGGGCATTTGAAGGTAAAGCTTTGAAAGTAAATCCGCCAAATGGCATGCACCAGGTGAAGAGCAATGCCTGACTTACAAATGGTTTCAAATCATCTCGAAAATGTTTATTGTTGGAACCCACGCTTACTCAAATGTGACATGCGTTTTGTTTACCATGGGATATAAGACTAGGAAAAACGTATCCATGAATTGTTTATGAGACAACTCATGGGTTCTGTAACCAATTATGTACGAACAATCAGCCGAGAAAACTACTCGTTATTTAACCAGTATTCGGGATTTTGCATAGTCTTATTTGTCGTTATCTGCTTGATCGTGTCGTTATTATCATTACCCAATCAAATCATCGTTTTCTTCCAACAACACTTGATGAGTTATTGTTAAAAGAAGTGAAATTGTATTGTCGTGAGCTGCCACATCAAAATTTATGAACATGAAATCTTATCAGGAATCTCTCATGTAATATGTTGACAACGAAAATAATGATTTTCAACCGTAGGCTACGGTGATGGAAAAAGAAACACACGAAGAAAAAAAACACGATAGATTCTTTAAAATGAACATTAAATGTGCTTTATTCACAAGTTCCCATCTTTACACAAACTCCGCTTACTTTCATTGACAAAGTCATTAAAGACAGTCAGTTGAACACTTTTAAGCGCACTATTAATTTATGAAGTTTCAAGGCAATATCTTCCAAGATCCTGACCTTGTCCTTAAGGCGATAAAAATAAAGTTGAAAGATAGAGAGTCGAAACAATAAATGAGGAGTAGAATGATAGATAGAAGTTGCATGAACTATAAAGATACAGACAGAACATATTATGATTAAAAGTATATGCGAGAAACAATATCTTAATATCAAAACATTAAATCATAAACACATGTTAAAAAGTTTATCGGCTCACACAATCCATTTATTCATTTTCTAATTTTACTTAAAAACTAGAAATGCGTCTTAGACACTGATGTCAAACACTTGTTTGGACACAGACAAATTCCTTTCTTTAAATTGTAGATTTGTACAGCTAAATATAAGTTAAATGAGCGTTAAAACACAAATTGTCTGAACTGTATATTACGTAGTGTGCAAACTGACAAAGGGCCATAATTTGTCTAAACCTCTTCGAAGTTTGAGTTTCTTTTTCCAAATCACGTACTCATAAAAGGTATTCACATGTAAAAGTATTAGCAATATCAACCTAATAGTTAAAGGGGAACTGAAACACACACAAGTTTGGTACCATATATGTTTCACTAAAATAACATACAAAGGTCCATGTATCTGCCAAAATCCATCGCAGCAAAAACTCTTAACGATATTCTACACTTTAAGTTCAAGACACACGACTTATTTACAGACGGACAGACGTAAGGACGGATAGAAAATTTTGAAATGCTTTATGACTTCCAATCCGTGACACATTAACATTCAGCTTGATGAACCGCAAATAATCACTCGATATACAAAGCATACTTTTTTGAAAGCGTTACATTTGGAGTTATTTACAGGTAATGTCTAATAACATCAGGTACATTTCACATTTCATTCTCAAATTGCCCATCAAATTAAGATAAAGGGATACATACACAATTATTAATTCAAAGCACTTTTTACTGATAAGAAAATACTCTGCTTTGACCTCGAATTCGCGTTGTAATTTTTACAGGATGTACATGGGCCTGAGTTATTAATGGTAACGCGTTGACTATGTGCACGTCGGCGCTCTGCATTGCGATTGTTTACCACCGTTGTCAACCTATTCTCCAAGTCATCGACTGTCTACTTCGTTATTTCTTTGTATTATGATCTATTCATTCAGAATATGGATGGGCAACTAAAAGGAAAAGTAGACATGATGAAATCGTTTTGGGGCCGTAGTCGCGCGAAACACCCACCCTCGACCGCAGCAACCTGGTAAGATAGTATGATGATCTTATATGGAAGGTAATATCTAGGTACAATAACATTATTGTGTGTCTAAAAGCAGGATTCTACCTTTCGTGGAGGCTTAGTTAATTGGGGAGGGAGTACCTGTTGTTAGGTGATCCGGCCCTATTGGGATTTCATACGGCAGTTAAGCTGTAGCCGCGAGTACCCCCCCCCCCACACACACCCCCTATGAACAGGCATGCAATGATCCTGAATAAGGTCATTGTACCTTGCTATTAGTTGCCACAAATTAAGATCCTATCTTAACTTGCATGCTGTCAATAAATCAATGCATTCATTTCATATGACATCTAAAAAAAATCAGATAGACGTTTGGAAAACAAGTTAAAGCCTTAATTGTCAAAACATTGCGAAACATCAAGATACAGATACATCTTTATCTAAAAGACACTTTTAAATTTGCAATAAGAGATTTATCGGTCCCAACAAATGACTAATTCAGATATTTCAAGATGATTTTGCACAAATTGAGAGATTATTTGACGTTATTGATAAATATTTGTTCTCAATTCATCAAATATGGCACATAACAAATTACGTGAATGGACATATTGTTTTTTTTATGGATGATTGATTATACAATACATTTAGTACTGCATATACATACATGTGTATATGTATGTATGTCAGTAGGCATTCTGGTTAAGAAACTAAACCATACCCTAATACAAAATAATTCGCTGGCAGATGCATATACAAAATATAACGAGTTGCCAATGTGTCGCTGTTCCACAAAAACACACAATAAGTGAAGGAGCAAAAGTTTTGAATCATAAATTAAAATTTATTGATAGGCAAATTGTATAAAGAGTTTGTGGTATACGCATGTATATATTGTAATGTCCCCAACAGGTGAATAACTTTCATAACAATGAAATGTCATGTACATGTATATGCTTACGAGGACTAGTGCCTTGAGGGTCAAATCAAATGGTTTCGAGTTAAAGCTCTGCGGGTGGCAAAAATATGTGTGTTTTAATGTATGACGTTTTTAAACCTTAAAAGATTGGTAACAAGTCCCACCTCAATTGGTTTTAAACAAGTTACATACATTTATGCCGGTATAAGAAGACAATTGGAAAACAATCGCCACCGCTTTATACCTTAGAGATTGAAAAATGAGATGGTCTAAACAAAAAAAATCTCCTCTCTGCATACGTCGTACAATATCTATATGTTAATAAGGGGGATCAGAATTAAGCCGACTATCAAGATGTATCAAAGAGCCGTCACTGATAAGAAAAAAATCCCCCTATGACTTACACATCTTATGAGCAATAAATCCCTATAAATATCTACAATAACAATGGGGTATTCAAAATTGGCCACATGATGCACATATGAAAAAGAAAATGCGTGTATATGTCAATTGTTTTTGTATGAGTTTATTGGCTCCATGGATCCATCCGGCAACTCATTGAATAACGTGTATGGTGTCAAATAAAATAATCTGTCATCATGATTCAACACGCACGCAAGATTAATGTTTAAGTATATTTATTGATTGTGTCGCAGTGGATGTCATTTTAAGGATATTTTCTCATCGCGAACATTCTGTTTCGAAATTAATTATATTTGAGAATCCCCTATTACAAAATGAAGGTAAGGCTATCTAAACGAGCGAAATGATCATATATCACACTTCAAATCAAATTCACTGATAAAAAAAAATCCCGTCGAATGTTCGAATAGTTAGGTGTACGCATGCATCTTATTTCCAAACTGAAAGACAATTTGCGTTACTCAAAGCTTTCGTTCGGTTATTAAATAACAAACATGTTTGTGGGTTGGTTATGCGATTTTTATCCGCCCATTCCATCGATCCACAAAAAGAGGACCACGTGTGTTGTCCGTCTGTTTGTTGATGTGTACGCATGTAAAATTCTCGAGAATCAGAGCAGACTGGAAATTTTGTAGACAAATCAAATAATAATACTATGCTGTTTAAAAAATCGCATAACAATATTATCGTACGTCAATATGGACGTTGTGGTAAACAGTAATGCATAGGCCGCTGAGGCGGAGTCGAAATGGTATCCGACTAGGACCAGAAACTTTCTGGTTCGATCCCTACTCTATAAGATGTTCTCTTAAGATCATATTTTGTGTAATCTTATCAAAAACAATTCCCGTTTAAAGATTAATGCGTATAACGAGTGACAGACATCTCGTATATCTGTATTTCGCGGCCATTGGGAATCAACTTTGACCACCTTGGAACTACGAATGAAATCAAGCATGGATGGTAGTCTTATTGATAGCTTTTGATAGGGTGTAATTTAAAGAAAATTGTCTCATTCTAAAAACGCTATTCACATATTTGCAAATCTCCTATCAAATAAAGATAAATCGATCCTTCGAACATACTAGAAATCCATTTGTCTTAAAAGAAAATTAACTGATATGAAACTATCTGCGTATTACGTTCGCATAGTGTGTCTTATCTGTTGGTCTGAGTTCACTATTTTAAATGACTTGTTAACATATTATCGCGATGAAACTTTTATTATTTATCAATATCCAAACCAGAAATGTGTTCCTCGGACATGGATGCCCCGATATTCCGTTTTTGTGTAATAACACCACTAATGTCGAAACAATAACTCAACCAAACTATGGAGGTGCGGCATTCAACATGTTGGTTAATATAATGTCTGTGAAGTTTCAGTCCTCTAGCATCAAAACTGTTTCGGTTAAAACAATTATAAAAATGCATGAGCAAAATAATAGTCATCAAACATTACACATCAAAATGTCGCTCTCGTAACCATATCAATTCATTACACATACATAGTTTGTCTGTTGTTTTTTTTCCTTTTTAGCGGAATATATGAAAACTGCAGTGCGAGTTATCTCTCTTAGTTATGATAAGCATTTTGCATAAAAAACAATGTAAAGGAATATTGAAAAATTATAATAAATATGATGCAAATATAATACTCGATCACGAAATATTACCATGAAGCGCCAGGGCTCAACATGGAGTTTCCATATTAAAAATTAGCTATTTATTAGAAACCCTTGGGTTTGGTAAAACTCAAGATTCGTGATATGCGTTCCGTATCATAGATGTATACCGTGTTAATCAAATGGGAAAGGAATGTTTGATTAACGACGGCTACTACCCATATTTCTATTGATCCTCTAATTCAATCTGGCTCTTCTGAGAAACTGAGAGGCTGAAGGATTAAGATGGGTGGCGTTGACAATAAGAACAAGAGAGAGTCCAAACTATGCATCGAATTTATTTGCCATTGCATTTCTTTAAATATTAAATTGAATGACATCAAGTTCCATATACACGTTTCAGGGGCTAATTGTTATTAACTTTAGATATGTTGTCTGTGTTGGATCAAAGTCTGATTCCTCACAAAACGCGACAAAAAGAACACTCATAAACTACATTACTGAATATGTACATTTATGCGTTTTGACGTTATTTTACTTGGTGAAGAATATGTCGAATAATGATAAGAAAAAATATTGGGTTGATATTTGATAAACAAAAGGTCAAACAAAGCATGGATATTGTTTAATTTTACACTTATTCAATTCAGCAATTATTAAAAGCTCTAGTTCACGCATCTGTTTAAAAAAAAGCGAATTCATGGAAGCGAGCAAAGTACGAGTGACAATAATAAATGGCATTCGAAAAACATATGTTCTTGTCATAGCATGCCAAGTTTATATATCACACGGTAACAATGCTTCAACAAGGCCTATGAATATCATACACTATATAGTTTACATGCACCAACTGAAAACTTAAAAACTTAACTACGTAAAGAAAAGGAAATCGCGTCTGTTATAGTTGTCCATGTAATCAACTGTCTTCAGTTAAACGGTTGGATGGACATCATACCACTTAAGACCGAACGATATTTGCAATGGCGCCAAACCCGGCCATGATTAGAACGGTAACCGGGGAAAACGAGGTACACGGTGAGGTGTTGTTCCCTCCTTGTGTCCCGCTGGCTGAAAAGGAATGCGATGCTTTTTATATGTTATTTGTTTCTCATAGAACACACCAGGAGTTGTGGTGTTTCATAAATGTGTGTGGAAGGAGAGGATTTAAAAAAAACAGGGTGTGTCATGCTTTTGCAATAGTACTTTAATATGTTATGCAAAACCAACATGTCCGTAATACGGGAATGCATTATACTCAACTATTAAGGGAATACAACTGTTAGTTATTAATTCTGTTTATGTCATGCGTTTTAAACACAAACATTTTCTTTCCACTCGACAAGTTGGCCCCCTAAAATATAATGTACATGTTCTATAATTTTCCAAACCTACAAGAGATACGACACTCGTATTGAAGGTAACAAGAAGATTTAAAAAAATAAAATTGGAATGAGCGAGTGCTAGAAATGAA
Source organism: Dreissena rostriformis (assembly GCA_007657795.1). Classification (NCBI taxonomy): domain Eukaryota; kingdom Metazoa; phylum Mollusca; class Bivalvia; order Myida; family Dreissenidae; genus Dreissena; species Dreissena rostriformis. The sequence goes on from VMBQ01003098.1 coordinate 98,149, forward strand.
CGTTTTATTTAAAGCATAACTTTTAGGTTCGAACTAATGTGCGAACTTAATCCTATCATTTTCTGGTTACATCCAATTTAATCCCATTGGTTTACAGATGATTACGCAACGCATTTTCAAAAATCTATATGAACTTAATAGCTTCTAAGAATTAGTGAAGCAGTACCAGCTGCTGTTGTACCGGTAACGCCACCACTTCCGGATCCCAAACCAGAACCACCACCACTACTACCAGCACCTGATCCGACCGTCGTCACGGATCCAGCCACAGTTGTTGGGGCAGCAGCAGCGACCGTTGTAGCAGCTGTTAAACAGTGTACCAATTTATGTTCCTTTGTCAGCGCATTTGGCAATAGTGTATAAGAAAACGAGTTTCATCTACTTGAATAATGTCCGGTTTCATTAAATTTTGAAAATATGATAGATATTGCAATCTATTTGCAAACGTGTTTTAAATGTCAATATATGTAAGAACGCGTACCCGTTGTAACAACACATAAACTTAGCAACAAATTATTGTTAAAGACCGTGCAACAATAAAGGCTATTAAACTAGTTTAGAAATGAAGATTTTATGACAATATGTCAACATTTCTCTCAAAGGGTTATCGTTGTGCATAGACCAGCTCTGCTTGCGGATTGACAATAATAAAATATCATATATATGGTCTGTTACGTATAAATACCAAATGTCTTATTAACTTCAATATAGTTCAGAATGACAACGCCTATTATAATGTATTTTAACTAACTTAATGAGATTTTGTATCAAAATTGTCATTTCAACGAAATAACGCTATGCGATTAGTAACAATAAACATAAAGTGCCAAAACAACGCCCATAATGTTACACTCGCTTAAGATATTTAATTTTAACATGTTAATTAATCTTGCGATAAGTAGAACACCGAAAGCGGAAACTTAGTGACAATCTTTAATGTCCCTTTACGGGTAAGATAAGCTTCTATATATTCAAATCATATAATATAATTATGTTAATACTATGATTACCACAATTTCGTATTGTCTTTTGATAATAAGCTAAAGAACCAAATCACACCTATATACAAAACATATTTGTTTTGTATTGTATGCCACTGATGTATACGGTTCAGATTGTGATAACACATTATCTCAGACGTAAGTATATACTGACTACGAACCCTGTACCGAGTCCAGGTAACACATTAGGAGAACAACGCTAATTATGAGTGGTACAGCCTTCATCTGAAAATCCAAAGTAAAATTATTTATAAATTAACACGTTAAAAATAAAACTTCAGGCATATACGCGGTAGAGTGATCTATACGTGACAGAACCCATACCAAACCTAACATAAAACAAACATGAGTGCACCTGACTCAACGCCATGAAATATATTCATTAATGTTCTCAGTCAAATGTCTTGTATAAATAATTGTATAATCTACAATTGTTATCTTGACTACATATACAATAATATTGAAAATCAGTTTAAACATTAGACAATTTTATGCATTTATTCAGCCTAAGGAGTAAATTTATTGTGAAGGAAATTCAAATCATGGGTTGTCATAAGCATTAACTATAAAATACATAGGCAAGAAACGCCTCCTTAAAATGTGTAGTGAAACCATTTATTCGATGTAGTTGATAAAAAAAATACTTCAAATTAGTTCTGAAATATTTCCCATGACAATTTCTCTGCCTTAAATCTTTTTAAAAGCGTGTCAAACCAAACAACACACTTGCTAACACCGATGCAAAATGAAAATAATTAAAATAAAGTAGCGGTTGAATCTCTGCTTTTTGACAAGATTTCAAAGTTAAGCACCACAGACTACACATTCCACATCATCGACTAGCAAACCAGGAAGAATCTATAATACAAAGTGGGAATGCTAAACTATATTGTTTGGATGTCCATGACATGTTCACTAATTTATGGCTGAAACTGATGATAATATTCTCAAATGAAACTTGCTTATTGATTTGAAAACCCTAACACCAATCCAAGCTAGTCCAGATGCTGAGAGCAGCATAGTGAATAATGACACCCGTATATCTAATTTTATTTAATAGTATTATCGACAAATGACCCTGAGACGCTCTGCTATGTTGCTATTAAAAAAGAGGGTGGCGTAGTTAGAGATGTAAAGTACTTTGTATAGCCCTATAAACGATATGTTATATGAATTGACAAACAAATAACAAAATGATTGAATTTATCAAAACAAAAGTCAGAACATGACTTTAACATGTGTTTATAATGACATCCATACTCACATAATTCAAAACTCCATATTAATTTGTGTACACATTTTCATTTAAGTTATTCAACCCAGAAATTAAAAAGTAATTAATGTCAATAACTATATAAAATACATTGAAAGACAAGATCACTTACGTTTCTTGTTTGGACCGCAAAACGCCTTCTGAATAAAGCCGATACGCGTTTGAATTTATATCTGCATCGTAACCACAGTTTGAAGAAAACAATAACAAAAAAGATATGGGCCGTGTTTCGTAATTCATGGTGCGACGTGCATGCCATAAATAAAATACTAACTTAACGTTAGGTCATATCTCAAGAGCTCAGTTTGAAGTTTGCGAAAAATACATTTCCTCAATAGAAACACTCCACTTTATCAAGATACATACTGACTCATCTTTATCTTAAAGACAATATTCCCCACTGGCCATCTGAAGTTTGCAATGTCAGATTAATCTGTCAAAACAAAGGGATCGTGTTGATATTTCAAAAGGAGATCGAACAACTGAACGATTATTCGACGTTATTGAACTATGAATTATGCTTGTGTACAATTTAAACATCGCATGTAGCAGATGTCTTATGCATATGTCGTGAATGGAAACGTTAGTCAAGCAGACATTTGCTTAACAACTTACAATGTGTACGATAAAATTGATGAATTATCTGCGAACAATTTCCGCTAAAATACGTATGTGTATATCGATTTATAACATTATAAGTTGGTATTCAAATTTGACCACCTTAAAACTAAGAGATGTATTGATAAAATCATATTATTAACATCAAAATCCCGTATTTGTAAATCCGTGTTTAAATAATATATTACTTTAAAAACAAACAGCAATATATACCGAAGAGCATTTAATGATAAAACAATATGACGTTTGCAGTGTCCTACACTGACAGATACATGTCTTCCAATATGTGTGATAAAAGTTAAATCATAAAATGTATGATTATTATTATTATTATTATTATTATTATTATTATTATTATTATTATTATTATTATTATTATTATTATTATTATTATTGTTATTATTATTATTATGTTTATAATAGCATATTTGTTAAGTGCTGTGTAAAAGTATTGGTTCCTTCGATCAATCCATTCAATTTAATATATCGATCTAAGCATACTGGGTGTGCATGTTGTGGATACGGTGTCGTCAAGTATATGTCGCAATGAAAAAAAAAAGAAAATCCCCAGTCAAAAAAAGATAACGCGATACTTAAAACGAGCTGAAAATTCATTATTCTTCAAATGAAACTCACTGACAAGAAACAAATCATTTTACTTTAACATAGTGTGATCTGTAAATACAAGTAAATTCCATATTTAAGAGAGTTATACACAACAAAAGGATTGAGTGAGTTAATGAAAACACTCATCACTTTGCAGCGTTTGTCGGTCGGTCAGGACCGCGTGTATCCCCTGGGTGAAAACATGCCTCCAGCCACGATCCATCGACATGTTTTAAATGTTTGCTCGATCAAACAATTAAATATGGATTTGCGCTTTATACTATAAAACTACGGTGGCATTTTTGTCTGGGTTTACTTATTAATTTGAATATGTCCACGTCTATTCGCTATGCTGGAGTGCATATTCAGATACAATTTTAAGTGCGATGTTTACCATTAAGAAACACGCGACTTTTTGTATCGAGATTGTGTGTGATTATTGTAAACAGGCGAATAATCTCAAAGTGCTCCACAATTCCTATTTAAATGACATGGGAATATGTAATCTCTGTACCTGAGTCTGGTACATCTTAGAACTCGTTAATCTGTACAAGATTTCAAACATGTCACATAACTTCATTGTATCACACTTTTATAACATTTATCACTGTTTAAAACGCATTTTCCAACATAGTTGGCAAGTTTAATTATGCGAGCTTTTCAGACCACCGCAGAATGCAATGTGACTGTATTATTATAAATGCCGCACACGTCTTAATAAAGACCATAATTCTCATACAAACGTAGTCTTTGTCGTCGCATATGCTTACTAATCCTTGTTTGCACGTAGCACCTGAGTAGCGGTTGCCTTAATCGTCTGCTTCAAGTAGTAGGAACTTGGTTTGATAAAAATGAATCCCTATTTACGATACAGAGAACAGGACATCGTTGTTCAAATACTTAATTGTGTGCAGATTGTGTACGTATCCACTTTTCAAGCGGGGAATATATTATGTATAGCGTGTATTGGGTGGAAGATGCGGGTTTTCACAATATATATAAACCCTCGTAATAATAATGAAACCAATTTAATATTCGGCGTCGGTACTGCATACGGGAAAATAAAACAGTCGATTGTATAAATGTTATCATACTGTGGTGTATATACTTAAATAATGTTTTAAAAGCAACAGCAATCCAGTCTCTTAACTTTATAGCGCATAGATAATACACTGAGCAGATATGCTAATTTCTGCTTCTGGGCTGCGTTTACGTCAATCACAACATATCTGCCAGAGGCATGTGTATTAATATAATACATATCAAATACGCGATTAGAACTAGCCACATATAATAAAGAGATAAATTGAAAATGGTAGATAACTTCGTTGCAAAACATTTAATGTCATTCCCTGTAGGATGGGCCTTCCAAGCTAAAGCTTGGACAGTAAATTAGTAAAACTTGTGAATGGTTTCAACTCATCTCGAAGAGGTTCATTGTCGGAACCCACGTTTGCTCAAATGCGCAACGCTTGTTCGTTGGCCGTTGGAGATAAGGCTGGAAAACAATCGTATTTATTTATAATGTATGAGGCATTTCATGGGTTTCGTGTCCAATCCTGCACGTGAAATTTCCCAATGAAAATAATCGCTATTTAACCAGTTACATGTGTTCGTGATTCGCTTAGTCCTATTTACCGATACCTCTTAATTATGTCGTAATTTCCGTTATCCAATCAAATAATCGTTTTATTCCGACTTCAATTGATTTCTTTAAAGGAAGTGTAATTTCATTGGTTATCATTTGCGTCATAAAGAGTAACAAATAAATATAGTGTCAGCTGATCATCCCATCTAATGTATTGACATCAGAATTTATGAATTTCTACCTTGTGTTTTGTCCATGGAAAAAGACGTGTAGCCATTTTTTGCAGAATATTTTCAAATAAGCAAATGCCATGATAGAAATTATGCATTCGGGTCTACTGGCGGGATATCTCTCCAACATTCCATTCGATATTTACATATGTCAAAACCTTGGTTAGACAACTACCTAAATAAAAACTGATAGATGTTTTAAAATGAACATTAAAGTTTTTCAACTCACAATTAAAAGTTCCCAACTTTACGCAAATTCTCCATACTTTGTGTCTTTATGTTTAAAAGTGTATCGGCTCAATCAATCCATCAATTCCTTTTGGAATTTTACTTAAAACTAGAAATGTGTCCGAGACACTTATGCCATTAACAAGTTTGGACACAGACAAAAACACTTAATATTGTACAATAGTTAAAAGACAAAGGGGCATAATAAAACACAAACTGGTCAAAGTAAAAAACTTTCTTCAAATTTGGATTTTCCTTTCAATCATAAAACATTGATTTTAATTGGAACGTTTGAGTGAGATGCACATATTTAATGTACGTTAAAGGATTGTTAAACACACACAATTTTAAGACTATAGAATATGTTTTTGAAAACTGACAACCGGCGATAATTCGACCAAACCACGTAAAAGTTCATTACTTCCAAACCAAGTACACATTAAGGTCATTAAACTATTAGGTAGATAGAAATTAAAACACAAAATGTTAGGACCATCTTTTATACTGGAATTAAATACAAATGGACATGCTGCTGTCTACACCTGTCGCAGCCAAAACTCGTCTCATAGCGATTATCTACATATTAAGTTTAAAACAAAATTACAATGCCTAATGCCTTCCGATCCGTCAGGCATAAGTATTACGCTTGATGAACCGCAAATAATCCCTCGATAAACAAAGCATGCCTTGTATAGCTTTATATCTGGGGTGATTTACAGCTTTTGTCTTATCACAAAAGGAAACTTTCACATTTCTTCTTCAAAATTGCCCATAAAATAAAGATAACGCGATACATCAAAAAAGAGTTATTTAAAGCACTTTCACTGATGAGAAAATACTCTGCCTTGACATTCAAAAATGCTTTGTAATTTAAAGGATGTATATGGCGCTTAAATATTTATATTAACAATTTTGGTTTACTATCTGCAGGTCGGCGCGATTGTTTATCATCAAGGTCAGCCTATCCTCCAAGTGATAGACCGTCTACTGGGTTATTTCTCTTTCATTTATTGTGTTCTATTCATTATGAATATGCAGGAGCAGTTAATAAGACATGTAGAAATGCTTTATTAAAAGCTCAATCTGTAAATCAGTTTGTTGTGTGTTGGGTCATGAGTTTCCTTGGTAGTTGCGTCCATAAATGAAATACCAGTTTTTAGAGTTAATTTTCTTGGCCCTAAGCGGAGGATGGTTACTTCCCATCATAATGTAATATACTTGTTTGCCCATGGAACCATAGTTTCCGTTCTTTCAAAAGAATGTCTGACACAAAGAAAGAAACAAAGATAGATCAAAAGTAGATTATGCCTTTCTTCATCAATATATCTTGAGTTGGTAAACGAGACAGAAGACACGACATCTTTGTACATGTTATTTCAAAATAAAGCCACAGTCTGCTGCAGTTGCGCTGTTGAATTAATGCAGATGTGTTGTTTTTTTTAAAGTAAATTTCACAAAATTGAGACGTTTAAACACGGTGTGACTTTGCAAATACCTTTGAAAATTAAAATAAGAATTTAAAACAAATTACAGTAAATTACGATTCATTATAAAGTTCTTTTTATGAACATTTTTGAAGATTAACAGTTTATAAATACTTCCTAAAGCCAGCAGGTGTGTCAAGTTGGTAATGGTATCGATAATAGAAATTAGAAATTAAAATATCCAGCTAGTGCGAATACAGAAGTATGTAAGTTTGTGATTGAAAATTAAACATGAATCGCGAATATAACGATTTGGTAAATTTCGAGACAGCTCTGAAAAGGTTTTAATGAAAGTTAAACTTGACCCCAGTGCTGCAACCGTCCTTGAAGCTATTGATTTTGACGTGCAAATGTGTAAGTCAAATAATAATAGTAATAATAAATTTGACAGTAAACAGTTCTTCGTTTCTTTCTTTATCTCATCTGTGAGTTAATAATTCGAAAAAAAGTGAAACTGTAAGCAAAAGAGGCACTAAGCACGAATACATATCAACACAAAAAATAACTAAAAGCAGTTTTCCAAATTAAACATGATTGAACTACTAAAAAGGGAAAGGCCACCGTTTGTTTTAGATTAATGCAGAAACCTTAGAAGTTAGAAGAATATGCGGTAATTTTACCCTAACATGATGCAAGAATAAAACTTGTGAAACGATGAGCCCCGTGCGTATGGTTCATTTTATTGAGTATGGGTGGAATACTTGAATACCATATTTTTGATATGGCTCTATCGACAAGTTAGTTTAAATACTTTATTACTTGTTGCAGGATCCAGAATTTAGTTTTCCGCCATTTCTGTAACCATACCAACATAACGTTTACCTGACGATAAAACTTAAATAACGTGCATATTTCTAAATAAGTCTCTCTTTTAAAAACCGAATTTCATCAACGTAGCTTAAGTACTTTTTGAGTTGTCGCAGGATCCAGAGGTTAGTTTTCACCTGCATCTGTAACCTACATGTTTATCTGACGAATGCACTTCAACAACGGGCATATATCTCATGCGGATGTCTATCCACATATAGAATCTTATCAACCTTGTTCATGTACTTTTTGAAGGACCAAGATTTCAAGATTTGTAGGATAGCTCTTAGACTGCATGGCGGCTGCGTTCATGGAGGGTTGGGTATTCCTGTTGTTACGTTGACCGGCCCTACGGTGATTTCATTACATTCCCCCAATGAATTCAGCCACCAGGCAAGCTAGGATCCTGATTTTTGCCAGCAAATATATACGTTCAATTACCTACGTTTGTGCCAAAAGTCAGGATCCCAGTCTGTGTAGTGGCTGAGTTATTTAAGAGGGCATGGTACTTATTTTCAACGTGGATCGGGCCTATGGTGATTTCATAAGGCATTTAGGCCGTAGTCGCGAGTACCCCCCCCCCCACTCGGGTATCAACCTAGCAAGTTGATTTATGGCAGGTAATTTCTTGCCGCAATAACCGTTTTGTGTGCCAAAATTTAGGACCCTACCTTGCGTGGAGGCTGAGTTTATAGAGGAGGGGATACTTGTTTTTACTTGGGCCGGCCCTATGGTGATTTCAATTAGGCAGTTTGACTGTAGCCGTACGTAACCCCGCCCGCCCCCTAACAGGCATGAAATGAACCTGAATAAGGTCATTATACCTTGATATTAGCTGCCACAAATCAGGATCCTATATTGCCTTGCGTGCTTTCAATAAATCAATACATTCATCTTATATGATCTTTATCTTAAATATACTTTTCACCGGGAAGTTTGCAGTAAGAGATGTATCGGTCCAAACAAATGGCTTATTCAGATATTTCAAGATGATTTTGCACACATTGAGAGATTATGTGACTTGATTTCTCAATCTGTGTGCTCAATTCAAATATGGCACATAGCAAATTACGCATACAATTATTTAAAAGCTGCATACTATTCACATGCTTAAAGAGATATCAATAATGTGCGCGAAACGAACAATATGATAGTGTTGTTATGCATAATTGCTTATACACTACATTTATTATTGCATATACATACATGTGTTTATGTACACATGTCAATAGGCATTCATTTGAAAAAACCATACCTTTAGTAAATTGAATGTATTGGAAGATGCATGTACGAAATATTACGAGTTTCCACCTTGTCGCTGTTAAAAAAAAACACAACGTAAATAAATGAGTGGAATTAATGCTCGTGAAACCTTAATAATTAAAAATATTATGATATTCAATACACGTTTAGATACTGTGATGTACATAACAGATGAATAACTTTCACAACAATGAAATACCATGTACACGTATATGCTTGACTGTCATAAGTGTCAATTTGAGGTGTCTATAGTTAGAGCTCGGCCAATAATGTGCGTGTTTTGATGTATGACATGTTTAAACTCCAAAGGTTCGGTAACAAGTCCCTTCTAAATTTGTTTTGCCTCAAGTTACCAACACATTTCCCCGATAATACGGCAGTTGGTAAAAACACCTCTGCCTTGTACCTTAGAGATTTACAAATGAGACATGGTCTAAACATTAAAAACCTTCCCTCTTTGCATAAGTCTTACATTATCATTATGTAAATAAAGAGGATCGTAATTTAGCCGACTATCAATATGTATTAAACTCACTGATAAGAAAAAATCCCCATATGACGTTTACATCTTATGAGCAATATATGCCTTTCAATATGTACAATAACAATGGGGTATTCAAAATTGGCCATATGATGCCACATATGCCACTATGAAAACGTAACCGCGTGTATATGTCAATAGCTTTTTTATGAGTTTGTTGGCTCCATGGATCCGTCCGTCAATTATTTTTATAACGTGTATTTGAGTCAAATAAGCATCATTTATAATGATTAGACACACAAACAAGGTTAATGTTTACGTAAATGTTTTGATTGCGTCGCAGCGGATGTGATTTTAAGGATATTTCTTCATCGGAGACATTCTGTGTCGACATTAACTATATTTGAGAATCCCCTATTAAATACAGTTAAGGCTATCCAAACGAACAACATGTTTAAAGATCACTCTTCAAATCAAATTCACTGATAAGAAAAAAAAATCCCGTTGAATGTTAGATAAGTGACGAGTACACATGCATCTTATTTCAAAACTAAAAGTTTGCGTAATATAAAGCTTGTTCTCGGTTATTAAATAGCAAATATGTTTCCTTTGTTTGTGGGTTGGTAATGGGACCTTTTTCCGTCAAGTCCATCGGTCCTCGAACTCGTACCACTTGTGGTAGTCCGTCTGTTTGTTTATTTATACTCATGCAAAGTTGACGAGAACATACGAAAACTGGGAAGACTGTATACATATTTAATCATTAGGTTATCACGTCTAAACTTCAATATTACACTATTATCGTACGTCAATATGGACGTTGGGGAGGACACGAATTCATAGGGCGTAGTGAATATGGTATCCGTCTAGAGATCAGAAGTTCTCGGGTTTGTTCCTATTATAGGAGCATTCTAATGATTTTCCCTCAATACATCAAATACTGACCATACACTGGAAACGGATTTTAGAGCGTATCCATAAGTTTAAGGCGTTTGATACAATCCAGCAATAGACAAGTAGCCTTTGATTTGTTATGTTTACCATTTTTAGAGCCTTTGCTACGGATATAATGATACTGAACAGAATGGGTTTTGCAGTATGCCTTTCAAATAGAATCAACAACAAGTTTTTAAAAATGTCGTGACATTAGTATTATTCGTATAGCAGCACCGAGTAATATTGTTTAAGAGTATACATTTTTCAAATGTAGACTGTACGTAAACATCAGTTTAGGCATAACATACAATAACGGCGAGGCTTTCCGAGCCGAGAATTTATTCGTGCTGTTCCTGAGATATTACACAACGATCAGGCATTCACCTGTTTTTCTGTTTATCATAACTCTGCGTCCCCATTTTAAAGCCTCTATAACGCTACAAATCAACGAAAAAATAAATAAATTGTGGTACAATATATTCAACACATTTCATGTACCAATTTAGTGTTCATGTGACGTATGAACAGATATCGTTGCGGAAAATTAAAATGGAATTAATTGTGCCACACAAAAATAAAAAAGAGCATTTTATATCGTGTTAAATCTATGTTATCAGACCANGTATGGGCGATGCGGTATGACTGGAATTTAAGGACATATTTTGTGTTGAATTGGATATATAATAAAATTCATACACAGTAATGCGTGTGGTTTGCAAATTTTATTTCATAGTGTACGATTGTATATGTACAATACAAGGAAACGTTATTAACACTTTGTGTCGCTTATCTCAAGACGAATTTTCTTCATAGTTAACGTATTATTGTGTCTCAGAACTCATAAAAGACATAATTGTTTAATGACTATTCTTGTTTTATAATTGGAACGTGCGGACACATCGTTTTGACATATGTTGACCAACACCCTACGATTGTGACAACATTGACATTACATGTTTCAGCAAATGCTGTTATGATGGATATACACCATACTCTCATGAAAAGGAAAGCTTAATTTTATTGTCTGTTTATGTAAAAGTGCTGCCGTCTAGGATCTTATCTACAGACGTATTTGTATTTTTGTTTTCTAGTCACTGTATAATTAAAGAACAAAATGAGCCACATTAAAATCAATTCATGAATGCTCTCGGTTTATTTTATTCGGTTAATAGTATTGACATAATGTGTGAGTGTGTTTTATAATATTGTATATGCCTAAAATGCGTGCTTCTGATAGGAAGAATAGACAGAAGAGAAACCTACGTGCACATTCCGCGAACACGTTCTAATTAGCAAATTGTCATACATAGGATCATAACCGCTATACACATTACATCGGCGAAAATCACCCCACGTTAAAATTCGCATGCAGCATTTAATAAGTATTGCAAACCCATTTTGTTTACTAATAAAATGTCTGATCCAAATTAATCATAACGTTTCATGAGCATTGTTTTATCTGTTCTCGAAATTTGACCTGATTGTTGAAATACAAATAACAATTTGCTTATTGTATGCAAATACGAGTTAGTAATTGCATTTTGAATATATGGTTTACACTACACAATGTGGCGTGTAATATAAAAGAGAACAATTATATTTAAATTGGCCAACATCACTTGAAGTATGATATAAGCAGTAATATGATCATGCAGTGCTCGGAACCAGTCATATTTATGCGCAAACAATGCTTAACAGACCACAACACTGTGTCTAGCAAACTGTCATATATATAAAACATGGCTCGGACATTAAATGATAACACATAACGACAATCCGAT
>VMBQ01003099.1:0-16241 GCA_007657795.1 Dreissena rostriformis
ATGCTTATTTTAGAAATTCAGCAGACAACATTTTAGCAGACGACAAATTACCAAGCATGCAAAGGGTTAAGACTTGAATCTAGCAAGAAAGGTCTTTAATTAAATTTGATTTTCTGAAGGACTACAAAGGCGTCAAAAAGCGTATCTGAGTGGTAAAGGGTTTTCAGTCTCGTTTTGGATTAAAATGAAACCTTATGATCGCATAAAAAAATTTGCTATTGTGTTTATTTGCATTGGTATTTTGAATTAAAAATCAATATATTGCAAACAATAGAAAATCATTACCAGCAAATTCAGAAGATGGCTCATAGTGCTTATTTTGATTTCAATCGAGTGTATTTGAACCCAGCCAATGAGCCAAGCGTGAAACAGATGCTGTGATGTCAGAGATAATTTTTTCAAAGCACGTCTGTTGGCTGCAACAAAAGGCTATTTAGTGATCAGCTTACAAACAAANAACTTGAGTTGGTTTATTTTATTTAAAGAAATGTATAGCATATTTAAAGTTGAATTTGAATAGTATATGGCGTCGTTTATCAGAGTGGAATAGTGTTTATGCAAAATGGGCTCGAGTACCATGTAGGCAATATATATCTAAAATACAATACACTGATTAGGTACAAGTGTCGAACTTAGCACCAGTGTACCTGTGTGCATGTGCATGTCCACATACACATAAAATCTAGAATGATGAATTATAAGTACATTAAGTTGACAGAACTATTCGTTTTCTAAAATCTTATCAAAACGTATTCTTTCTCGTTTTAATCTCTAACGAGTAGTTTACGCATTTTCCCGGTTAATGTTTATATTAGAGACATACGTTAATTTGGTGAGCCCTGAGAAATACTGAGGAAAAAGGGCAAAACTGAATATAGTTGTCTTTCTTACATAGTCCATGACAATGATAATCAGCAATTTTTTTATCTTATTATCTTTGATTGGCACATGATTTTAAAATAATAATGCAACGAATAAGGTTCTATCATATCTATTTTATATATCATTGTTATTCACTATATTGTGCAAGTCCCGTAAACATGTGCAACGTCATAAGCAATATCCAGTATACAGGTAAGCAAATGTGTGCGACGGCATGAGCAATATCCAGTATACAGGTAAGCAAATGTGTGCGACGACATGAGCAATATCCAGTATACAGGTAAGCAAATGTGTGCGACGACATGAGCAATATCCAGTTTACAGGTAAGCAAATGTGTGCGACGGCATGAGCAATATCCAGTTTACAGGTAAGCCACATTTCTTTTCCTTACACTTGATAGGACAACCTTCACTGAAAAGCCCAATAACAACATTTTCACTAACAACGTTATTTTAGGTAAATAGCCTTTGAGGTTTGAACTTTCCATCATTTTTTTTTTATTTTTTTTTTGCATTAGGACTTTGAGTTATTTAGTTATTTATTGGTGAGACGAATAACAAATCGCCATAACACGCCATAATGATCTGGTTGCAAGTTGCCCTGGCAAAGAGTGTACAGGATCTCAATTTCAATTAGGAGGACGCTGTTTCAGTATTCAGTCACCAGATTAATGTCCTTTTTGAAATATGACTATTTCGTGTTTCGTCAATTATAATTGCTTATGCTGGAATGTTATATATTAACGGGACTTGACAAAATGCAATTTTACAAATGGATATTTTTAGTGATAGATCAACAAAGCGTCTTTTTGTGTAAACCAAATGAAATCACTAATAAATCCGTTTTATAAAAAATAGTACTTTAAATACAAATGTACATATATAAATGGGAGATAAAACAAGATACTGTTTTCATTATTTTTTATAAATATAATTCGAAATTTATGTGTGCTATAATCATTTTTACAGTTACTTTATATATAAATCTGTATATACTAATGTTATGGTCATTTTTACCATCTTAGTATCCATAATTGTGCATTCAAGTTATGTGACGTTCTCATTTATACATACAAGACAATCCTCGGTTTTGTGCATATCATGCAAGTAAGTGCGAATACATTGTATACTTCATACTGTTCTTAAACTCAACACATAGTAAATGTTGATTGTTATGCGTACATCGTTGTTTTTAAAATAATTTTGCAAACAAGTATATGGAATACACAAACTACAAATACCAAACAATAACCAGGTTAACTGGCAATCTCGTGCATTTTAGGACACTCTCGCCGATATTGATATTGTAAGAGCAAGACGTCGTGTTTTGAAAAGCTTCGTTTAATGGATGGCTTTCAGGGAATTTAATTAGCAATGCGATTGTCTCATTTTACGACTGATTTCTTTACCGCTATAATTATTTAAAGGGAGGAATTATGGTCGTTTTCCGATATCGATATGTCTATATGGGCCCAATAAGTATATATCATTAAAAATATACCAATATGTATATATCATTAAAATATACCAATATGTATATATCATTAAAAATATACCAATATGTTTATATCATTAAAAAAAATCAAAGCCATCAAGGGCTTCGCAACGTGATAGTTGTGTAAAGTAGTTCAACTATTTCACACATTATATCTGCGAAGCCCTTGATGGCTTTGATGTTTTTTTAATGACAAATTGAACACGATCGTTTGATAGTATTTTGATGTAGGTAAGGATTAAGGATACCTTTGTAATCATCAGTGTGTATACATTTGAATTGCATTATAGTAAACTAAAACTGTACAGCATAGTAGTAAAGATCAGTTTAACAATATTAGAAAGAAGATGACTCACGAAATGAGAATGAAATAGTGTGCCGTGTATTATGTTATACATTAAATATTAAAATTAAAGTTATTGTAGCTGTGCTTATTAATGTTTTTTATTACATTTTGCCATCCAAAACTATTATTAAAAAGAAATGCAAGCGAAAGAAAACAGTTACAACGTAGCTGTTATATTGATGATTATTATTTGTGGCGTGTTCTGAGAAAACTGGTCAAAATGCTTGTGCGTAAAGTGTCATCCCAGATTAGCCTGTGCTAATCAGCACAGGCTAATCAGGGACGACAATTTCCGCTTTTAAGGATTATTTTGTTTAAATGATGTCTCTTCTTAGCGAAAATCCAGTTAAGGCGTAAAGTGTCGTGCCAGATTAGCCTGTGCGGACTGCACAGGCTAATCTGGGATGACACTTTACGCACAAGCATTTTGCCCAGTTTTCTCAAAACACGACACATTTTATTAGCCACAAATTCATGTACATTTAAAGGAGTTGAATATTTGCATATGTTTGCTCGCGTGTCACGCGATATTATATTTTTTTAGAATAATTATGAAAGCTTTTTAAACAAATCACGTTTATTTTGCATACGTGCATCTAAAACTTTGGCCTTGACATTGATACAGGGCGATTTTAATTTTTATGATAACAAACTTTTTTTTTAAATACTTCCTTTCATGCATGATCAAAGCACGGGTTTTTTATAAACAATAAAAAAATCATTGTCCACGACTCTCTATATAATTAACGAGACGAAACAATGTTACAAAAACTGCAAAACACAATGTCTAAGTTGCAACATCATTATTAAAAAGGTAAGTTTTTATTATTTAAAAAAAAACACATCAATCTCTCAACTGAATAAGTTGTGTTATAACGTTTTTGACGTTATGGTTTTGTTGAATCCGTTTGAACACAAAATACACGAACAAATCAAGAGATGTAGAAATATCGAAGTATCGAATAATCAATTATCAATGTCGGGTCAATTAATTCTCATGTAAAAGTGCGCCACTGAACGAGGTTCTATACGGTCAAATGTAATACCGCTCTTCGTTATTTGGGGTCGATACATAGACTCTGTCTTCTGCGCTGACTTTCACTAATGCGGCGTTTGGACTGAAGATCCGCTTGCGTTCCCACGAGGGTTTGAACCTGAGACTGGAGTGTGTGAAAATTATCCTGCGTAGACTTTACTTCCTGTTCAATGACCGCTATTAACGCTCTCGTTTTTTTTCTGCAGCCCCTTTCATCACCGATTGTGCATTTCCACGGTGTAAACCCTTGCAAACAAAGTACTTGTGTCTAACACCGTAACAAACACATCATGTTCTAAATTTAATACCTGAACTCGCGTTTCATTCAATCGCGTATCCACATCATCTGCTTTTGCACCTTAACTCCTTTCGATACCATAAGTCCGCGACATGAGTTGCTATTGATTCTTCCGGACAGATTCAAATCGTGACATCGTTTCAACCTTTTCCTGCTCCAGATCTCGCCTCAACAGATGCGTCCGTCGCCCTAAGTCCGCTGATGCGACTTTTTTTAACATGAGATTCTATATTAGCGAATCTCTCCTCGACAACGGCCATTTCGCACTGCAATCAGCCACCTTATTGAGTCTCTTTTCAAAGGAGGCCAACTGCTGATTTGTCGCAGTCACCGTTGATAAGATCCGAAACCTGTTTCATCATTGAATTTATATCAAGTACGATATCTTCCGATCGTAAAGACAGTCGGTTGTACGCATTGTCCTATGTTAATCCACACTGTTCGGCTAGCAAACAAACCAATCCAATAAAACAAACGACAAACATTGTTCTTTTCCTTAATTTTTATGTTAAACGCTGTTAAAATCCAAACCTAATGTCGGATGTAGAATGTTTCTCTACAGGGAACTTCATTGCCTTTAATATATTTGCTTCATATTAAAGTGGTTCTATTATACAACGTAAGTAGCCTGTAAACATGCCAAAGTCTATTGTCACGTACCAAATATTGATTCTCAGTATAATCCCAAACTTTTCAGAAATGTTGTTTTGACGCTTAAGATTATGCATCATTATTTCTCCATAAATATTTAACTCTTTCAGTTCTGGAACCGAATTTTGAAGGCCTTTGCAAACAGTTTGGATCCAGATGAGACGCCACAGAACGTGGCGTCTCATCAGGATCCAAACTGTTTGCTACTCTGATAGTATTCTTTGAAAAAAAATCTAAGAAAATGCTAATTTTAGAAATTCAGCAGACGACATTTTAGCAGATAACAAATTTCCCAGCATGCAAAGGGTTAAGGCACTTGATGATTGAGGGTTTGCATTAATATTTTCTTAGAATGGGAGAGAAGTGTTTAACGTACATACATTGATGTCAATGATTGATAACAATTACGTTTTTATGTTTGAAGTTTGTCCTTTTTTGCAGCAGCAGCAACAACATTTCTTAAAATCGAAAATTATTATATTGTGAATGTGCCAATGTGATGATGAACTAGATTTTCTGCTGAAAACTGTACTCATAATTTTCGTCCAGGTACATGTCTGTAGTACAAAACTTGCGCACGTAAACTATAATAGTCTTTGCTTTCTATATTACATTGTTCGATAGCAAAAATGTCAGTTCATTACGCGTATGGTATACTAACGCAAATTCCATTGTGAGAGACGCGAAAAATGTAACTATCGTGTAGAACATCGCGGTATGTTACTGTGTTGTACATAATTATATAAATACTCAATTTTGCACACTTGAAGGTAATTTCATTTCAAAGTTATTTTCATAACATAATATTTACCAGTTATAAGCATGGCTTTTATCATATGAATATCGCCACAACAAAGACACTTACAAACAATACTAAGAACAGGCACTTAATCAAAAGGGCATTGTACTTGGAAAACAAGATATCGCTGTTTGCACAAAATAATAGAAAAGCACAAGCACATTAATGACGCATCAGAAGAAGCAACTGAACGCAAACGATTTGCTTCAATTGTGTTTTGTTTCATCATTTTGCACTTCAAATTAAATATTAAATTATACAACAATCATTTGTTAATGAGCAAACGAATACGAATAAGCTTATGTTTTTAACCTGTTTAAAGTTTAGAAATAACATCGTCGAATGGGTACTGCTACTGCATCGCAGCAAAATGTGAGGTTAGGCATTTTGGGGGGAATTTCAAACACAGATCGGTGCCTTGAATAAGATGATTACAGTTGAACGTATACGCGTATATTGTTAATCTATTTTACATTTACAATTGAACATTCAACACTATGCGCATGGCTGTCTATACTGGAACTATATTGAAGTACTCAAAGGTCCTTCTGAATGTTGAATGGTTTATACGTTTTATATAATTATCGCATCCGGGTGACAATTTTTGTGCCCTTGGACTCAAGGGGGTCTTTGTAAGCGGTCGATCTTTCCCGTACATCCTAGCCTCAAAACTAGGAGCGTGACTATATGCTCAAGGTTGCAAGCCCAATGCCCGTCTAAACTGATTTGTAGATTCTAAAGTAAATCATATAAATACAAACTCACTTCTGTCTACATCCTGCAGGCGATTCAGGACAAACTGGTAAACACTTTAGTTTAATGTATAAACTTGTATATACAATTTTACTTATTTCTGTACCATAGATTAATCGAACTGAACCATTTTTACTCAATGCCTTCATTTGGCATCGAACTTAACAAGAAACGAGCGGTATTAAGCATGTTCTATTAAGGCAAACCTTTAAAAACAAACAATGGTCAATTAAGCAAATAATTCAAATTGCAAACGTGTTCGGTTTGGCTGAACCAAAATAACACAATTTGATATCCACCCCATAACTATTTCAATAATAAGACGAAAGCATGTTTCATAAAAAAAATCACAATGTTTAAGTAAAGTAGAGACACTATTTAAAGGGACCTGTTAACGTTTTGGTAAATTGACAAAATTGCAAAACAAAATGTTTCAGATTTGCAAGATTCGTTGTAGTTATGATTTTTGCGAGGAAACAGTAATACTGAACATTTACCATGCTCTAAAATATCCATTATGTGCATCTTTTGACGATTGAAACACCTGAAAATGATAAAACGTTACAGACACGAAATGATTAAATACTTTGGAAAGTTATGTTGTTATCGTTATACTGTGTGACATAACAAGGAATGCTCCAAGGGTCAATGGTTCGAGCCAAGCTGTGGATTACTTTTTTATTTTACTTTTATTTTTCTCTTGTTTTATACTTGAACTATCTAGTCTCGATGTTTACATTTATCAATTTAAAGCATTTAATGACACACTTAAAAACATGCCAAAATATGTAAACAAGTCCCTTTAACAATCTTTCGTGCGCCTGTACGGACCACTGTAACCGACCCATACAAGGTTACGAAATAGAACACCGTCAGTTTACCCATCCATGGTTACGAAATAGAACACCGTAAGTTGACCCAGCGAAGTGCGATAACTAGATAAGTTTACAAACAAAACTGCGTTAATAAACAATCCAAATATTTCAATCTGCACCAGATTGCGGCAGATCGCCTCAAACTGTCGGTTCAAAAATGTTCGTACAAGGATTATTAGCTGTATGTTACTTGTTAGCAGTTACCAAAGGTATTTTTAAAGCCAGTTTCAAAGCTGTAAACTAAGAGTAATGCATTTTGTAGCCTGCTTTTGTGAATGCAATTGCAACAGAAATCAGTAGGATTGTTTTTATTTGGGCAAAATAAGCACGAGGTTAATTAAGACATTTCGACTCTATTTTCTATGGGTAGAACCTTCACTTTAGGTCTTCCGAGACACATTACGTAAATATAAAATATTTGGATAATTAATTGAATTGAAAATAATATATGAGTCTATCATCGTTGTCTCAACTTGCATATGGGTCTCTGCACTAAAAATAACGTTCTGTTCTCACTATTATGTGATCTTAACAAAAGAAAACCATACCGTTATCCTAGGTATAGTATGACGGTATGTAATCAAAGTTTGCCTGGAGTCCGCCCGAGGAAAGCTCGATATAGCTGTCATGATTGTTGAGTGTATGTTCGTGTGTGTGTTATTGCCTTTTCCGCCCGAGCTTGAACATCAGGGCCCGGTTGCTCAAAACTTTAACGGCCAGTTAAGCTAAAAGCCGTTAATATTTGGATCAAATTATTTATGTGACTTAATTGTTAAACTTTTAATATACATGTAAATTGTAAACAAATGTGTTTGCTTCAATAGTTTGCATATGTCTTATTATTACATTGCTTTTCAAATTAGTTGTATTT
Organism: Dreissena rostriformis; assembly: GCA_007657795.1. Taxonomy (NCBI): domain Eukaryota; kingdom Metazoa; phylum Mollusca; class Bivalvia; order Myida; family Dreissenidae; genus Dreissena; species Dreissena rostriformis. The sequence goes on from VMBQ01003099.1 coordinate 8,007, forward strand.
TGTCTATAGTTAACAGACCGTTACCTTAACTGGCCGTTAAAGTTTTGAGCAACTGGGCCCTGCACTTTAACTTTATCATTCATAATGAAAACTTAAAAATACTTACCACAACTTTTCACCACGTGCGGACGGCTTGTCGCGGAATTTTAGAAAAACTTGCCGACCATGTCTACCATGTTGACGGCGCGTCACGTTTATTACTCGATGTCTCAACGGTTTATGCCACATTTACAGGTTTAATATCAAATTTGCTTTGATACTCTTGGTTAGGACTAACAATCGAACATTCGCCAGACAATCTTAAATAGCTTACTGCAGATGTACAACATTTGAAGATAAGCATTCGACATGTGTCGATGGATTAAAGGCCAAGGTCACACTTAGAGGTCATTATTCAAAAAGTTGTATTTTATAGACAAAAGACATAATTAAATTAACATTTTTTAAATTAATATTCCTTTTTATTTGAAGGTGGTGTTATTTACGTTGACAAAGGTATCCCTTATGATGATGGAAAATTGTCATCTGCAGAGCTTACCATTGAATTCACAACTGACGCCAGTCCAAAACATGTGAAAGGTTAGTTAACATTTCAAATGAGTGCAGTGTATTGTACGAGTCAAACTTGTATGAACGTTATTTACCCATTTGCATATTTCGCAAAACGATGTGTGTCATAATCTGTAATATGAATTGTTCGAATATATTGCATGTTTAGTCGGTCATATATACAATTCAGTTAAAACTAAAAACCGGCACTTTTGAATTACAATGTAAGCAAGAACATTACACATAAACGATTACATTTTTATATTTGTCTATAACTAGCAAGTGTGATATCCTTTTGTTTTACTATTCAATTGCTAATTGTAATATATGTTTTTGTGCTTTACTATTTTTACCACACAGTTTTCAGTATTTCTGATGTGTCTAGTGTACAAGACCATTACCACCTCCTGACAACAATATAAGTCGCCACGTGTACTTTGTATTATAGTGTACTTCCCACTCGGACCAGGGGAATTCCCAGTGATATATTTCATCGGAGGTCTGAGTGCATACGTTCCAGCTGAAGCCTATAGCATTGTGCTGTCGAAAGTGGCAAAGCATGGGTTCTTCGTGCTAGGGATAGATTATGGTTATCCTGTATCGGCCGCTGTAGGAGAGGATTTGAACGTATATTTTGAGGAATTATCTTTTGTAAGATTCCATTTATTATAAAATAATCCCGTTGTGGAATAAATATTGAACATTTGATCATTGAGTTAACACATATTTTTTTAATTTCTGTTATTGCTTACAAAACGTTTTGAATGCGATATATATATCATTATGTTCCTAAAATGGTCAAATATTTAATTACTTGTCGTGTTCTTATTGCATGTATGTAGTCAAAAACCTTATATCATATTTTAATATAGACCAATTATATTATTCGTAAATAGAATAAACCCGTTCACTGTTATTTGTGCTTATATCTATCTTCAATGTAACTTTTCCATAAATTTATTAACAACAATCGAATCTGTGTTCTTAGAAGAAGAAGAACGACCTCATTTACGAATGTGACCATTTAAAACTTTGATTAGTGTAAATAAGCGGCGTTCTGGAAAATGGGGCTTAATGCTTGTGCGTAAAGAGTCGTCCCAGTTTAGCCAGTGCAGTCCGACACTTTACGCACATGCACTAAGCCCAGTTTCCCAGAAAGAGGCTCAAATTATGTCGTTCCTTTTCAGCTGCAGAAGTACCTGGTAAACAAGACTTCCGGTATTCCACGATGGGACGTCACGGGGCTAGCGTGCCATTCTGCCGGATGTGACACCGCTTTGAAACTGTTAGAAATGCAAAAGTTTCCATTTAAAGTAAGATTTAATCTTTAGTTTTATAAATTCAAACGTTTCAGTTCGAGGTTCGATTACATCATGAACATTTATGTAAGGCCATTTGTGGTATCGCGTTCAATGTTCGAGAAATACCTTTAACATTTAAGTTCAATTACACAATCATGATATGTGTGAGGAATTGAAGACTTTATATTGAATATTTTAGAAATAGAAATTCCATTTAAGTTTAGAGTTTAGCAATACTATATGTGTAAATTATTTACGACTTCTCATTGAAAGTTTTAGAAATGCAAAATTTATATCCAATCTTATATTAAATCATCAGTATTTGTGAAAAAAAATTATGACATCGTATTTCAAGTTTAGGACATGGGGAAAATTATAGTAAGAATTAGATTTTTTTAAGTAAGTAACCATATGGGTTAGGATTTTTTGCATTAATTTGATAACGGTAAATGATAACCATATCAATCATTTATTTTGCCATCTTGATATATGAGAAAACGTCGATATTTTTTCACATATAAATAACGTGTGAACTTGATTTTGCCTTTGAGATGTTTGATCAGTTGCTGATCGTTATAATGCGATTATCACCCAAAGATGTCCATAATGACCTTAGGTCCGTAGGTCGGTGTGATATAATCACCCAAAGATGTCCATAATGACCTTAGGTCCGTAGGTCGGTGTGATATTATCACCCAAAGATGTCCATAATGACCTTAGGTCCATAGGTCGGAGTGATATAATCACCCAAAGATGTCCATAATGACTTTAGGTCCATAGGTCGTTGTGATATAATCACCCAAAGATGCCCATAATGACCTTAGGTCCATAGGTCGGTGTGATATAATCACCCAGATATGTCCATCATGACCTTAGGTCCATAGGTCGGTGTGATATAATCATCCAAAGGTGTCCATAATGACCTAAGGTCCATAGGTCGGTGTGATATAATCACCCAAAGGTGTCCATAATGACCTTAGGTCCGTAGGTCGGTGTGATATAATCACCCAAAGGTGTCCATAATGACCTTAGGTCCATAGGTCGGTGTGATATAATCACCCAAAGATGTCCATAATGACCTTAGGTCCATAGGTCGGTGTCATATCAATGACTGTTTGTTTTCGTTTTATTGTATTGTTGGACTAATCCATTTAAGTAAAAGTTTCAAAGACCGCCTACTGAATCGATATACACCATAATTTTAACAAAGGATGAGTTGTAAACACTCTTGACCATCCATCGTCTGCTTCGTAACATTTAAATGTCAACAAAAGCAATAGCAACATGTAACGAAACAAATATGAGACCGAGCAGTTAAAGAAGATAAAACCTGCTCCGCGTTTTGTTTCTTTATATTATCACGCGGCACGAATGCCGACTGATGAAGGGATTATTTAACTATATATATCATATTTCACTGCAAATCAGACGATTAATGAGCTGCGTTTCGCACATGCTTATCAGGGACGACTCTTTTCGCTGTTATGGTATTTTTTATTTTAAGGAAGTCTCTTCTTAGCAAAAATCCATTTTAGGTGTAAATTGTCGTCCCTGATTAGCCTCTGCGGACTTCACAGACTAATCCGGGACGACACTTTTCGCACACGCATTAAGCCTGGTTTTACCAGAGCGAACATCATATGAAACCAACAAAAATCATCAGAAAAGCATGACAAATCATTTAAACATTCACATCACTTTATCAAACACGTCTGCATTTTAAGGCAAGCGCCTTCCTGGAACCGTACAGCCAGCTGGTCCACGGGACAAAACTCATCAACTACACGGTGCCCTCCCTTATGTATGGTACCCAGCTCTCGGAAGAAGGTTTTCCGCACTGCAATGTGCGCGGATACGATTACATACAGTTTTATAATGTATGGAAATGTCCCAGGGTTGCTCTGGAAGTAGCAGTGAGTATTTAATCGCCTGTTGTTATTGTTGGTGTTGATGTGCTTGCTGATGATGCTTGGTATTGCTTAGTGTGGCAGTGAAGATGGCAAATATGTGAGCCTCGTTCTGGGAAAATTGGGTTTGGGAGTGCGTAAAGTGTCTTCCCGGATAAGCATGTGCAGTCCACACAGACTAATCAGGGACGACGCTTTCCGTTGAAACTGAATTTTCGCTAAGAAGAGACTTCCTTTTAACGAAAAAGTCCATAAAAGCGGGAAGTGTCATCCCTGATTAGCCTGAGCGTACTGCACAGGCTAATCTGGGATGACACTTAACGCACATGCATTGAGCCCAGATTTTCAAGAACGAGGATCACATTCTTAGTGATTTCGTAATAATTAAACCGCCAACATATGAGATCATGTTAAGGGTGTGTCTTGTTCAACACTTGTACTTGCATAAACGGCAGTAGGGAGTAATTGAATCCCCATTGTTGCGTCAATACGTACATACTTTCAGCAAAAGAATTATCCAAACTTCAAAAACATGCTTAAAAATATCCTACAGCTAGAAGCGAGGACTTACAACTGTTCAAATATAAATGCAGTTATTGAATATAATCATAATTCAAGTATTTCAGTAGGTCCTGAAAAAAAAATGTGGTGGAATCATGACTGTAGTAGCTATGTATAGAGTATTAAAAAAGTGCAATGAAAAAATGAATAGATTATGTCGCGTCATACTGTCACAACTTTCATTTGAGTCGCGTTCTGAGAAAACTGGACAAAATGCATGTGCGTAAAGTGTCATCCCAGATTGGCCTGTGCAGTCCGCACAGGCTAATCCGGGACGACATTTTCCGCCTAAACTGGATTTTCGCTAAGAAGAGACATCATTTAAACGAAAAATGTCATATAAGCGGAAATTGTCGTCCCTGATTAGCCTGTGCGGACAGTACAGGCTAATCTGGGATGACAATTTACGCACATGCATTATGCCCAGTTTTCTCAGAACACGACACATTTACTTTGAGCAAATCTTCACAAAGTCAAAGGCGGTGAATTTCAAACTTCCAGTTTCAAAAATAAATGAAAGTTTATCTAACACCTCAATATTATCTTTTACATTAAAAGAACATTTGTTCTGCTATACGAGTCATGCGAAAGTGGGTCTTATGCCATATGCGAAATTGCGAAGTCTGGTCACGAGCTACCTTATTTGCGTAGGCTGGTCTGGCCGCATATGTCATAAGACCCATATTCTCATGACGGGGGTCATGCAGAATAGTTACGATATATTTTCAGGATTTTGGACATTGTGACTTTCTGGACCCTGTTGCATGGGAAGGTATGCATCAAATAAACGATATCCTTAATGCTCATTTGCAAACATACAAAACACAATTTAAACTGTGTATAATTCGTTCATCATGGCCACCATGCTGACCAAAACACAAAACATTTTTTCATTGTAAGATGTGATGCCAATTTTCAGTTACACATTTAATCGATGTGCAAAAGACGTTAATGTTACTACTAGTATCGTCATACTATTGCCATTTTGAGGAGTTAAACCATTTTATGGTACTTCTTCGTTTATTCAATAATGTACTCAACCATCCAAAACGGAAAATTGTTATTAAACAATCAAACAATATTTGTATAATTAACGTCAGAATTACGTTATAATATGTATACAATCTGTAACACGCAATTCTTAAAATTACAGCATAGTCATAAGCGGGCTTACTTTTTATGAAGATGTGCTAAATTTCATCTTCATATCTCTAGCAACTACACGGACGCAAAAACGGATATAATAATGCGCTTTACAGTTTAAATGGGTGTAGCCAAACACCATAAAAACAGTTCAAAATCACAGTTTCTTCTTTTAGTACAGTTTAGTTAAGTTATTGTTAATATTCCCACTTAAAGTACGGTTAAACTGAACTATCTGTTCAATAAGATTATCGGAAATGAAATTAAAAAAAAAACGTGTACGTGAAGGGTTTGATTTTCTGTTTATTTTATAAACAAATTGAACTGTTCATGATCCATTCATTGAAATAGTATGGAAGTTATATAAAACAGGTTGTTGTTGTTTTTTGCAGGATGTCATATAACCCACTTTTGCAAGACAACCAACAACACGCGGTTGGATCATTACAGACAGACTGTTCAGGGCGTCATATCCGCGTTCTTCGAAACGACGTTACAGGGACGTGCTGACGTCATTGATTATGTCAAAAACACAACAAAGATTCCTACTAAGGTTCTGGTGCAGAAAAGTGACTGGACTTGTTTATACTGATCATAAGAACACAGTTCATGACATTATTTGTTTTTCAGATTGCGGACGTTGAAGTAACGTCATTGCACTATTCGTGACGTCACACGTTTATTCACATTACCTGTGTAATTAAGTGACTCTGTATTGTGTTGATGTTGAATTAAACAATATTTAAAAAAACTGTTTATAATGATAAAGTAAAAATAATAAATATCTAAAAAGCTGATGACTGTATAAAGTAGGTTCGGTGAAGTAATAAGAACCGGCATACAAAACAAACGTCTGTAAATTGCATGGGTGATCTTAATTCATAAACGTAATGTCACTCAGATTTCAATGTAAATATAATCAAAACAAAATGATAAATTAGCTTAGACTTAATGTAAATATGTGTAAACATTTGAATAACTATCAATCGAGTTTTGTGTTTGTTTAATAGAAACGTTTCGTTTCATAAATTAACTTCGATTTGCAAAGCAATTTACAAACAGAAATTTTATTTGTTTCCACCACGTGTTATTGGGTTACCCAGTCTCATTGAGCACTTACTCACTCTCTCTCTCTCTCTCTCTCTCTCTCTCTCTCTCTCTCTCTCTCTCTCTCTCTNTCTGTTGCTTTACAACAGTTATTGAACGTGTGAGTGTGTTGATAAACGAAACAAAATTGTTATCATCTTTGTGATAGTGCATTAAATAATGCAACAGAACGGATTTGCCGTATTTTTCCGCCATTTTTGTATGCAAAGGTAAGGAATAGTACTTAAATAGCATATGTCTCTGTAATAGTGTATGTAACAGTAGATAAATTGACCGAATTTGTTTTTAAATAATATGTTGTCATCAATATTTGTATACAACAACAAAAACTTCTTCCACTACAATTACCACTACACATACCTATTAATATTGATGATACTGATATGTGTGGTCATGCAGCTGCTGCTGATGATGATAATGATGATAAGGAGAAGGAAGCTGCTATAATTGTCAGAATATTGGTAATATTAGTACTTTGCTAACGATGATAACGTTCATGATAACGCCCGTAATGACGGTAATAAGGTGGAGCAGGACTATTTATTCTCAAGTCTTGCTTTTAAAAACAAGATTTTTCATAGTTTCTGATTATACGATTCTCATTAATATTGATTATCAAAACTTGTGTCCTTATAATATCAGAGTTCATACAGAAAGTTAACATTACATAATAGAAAGTCATTTGCGATACAAATTAAATAGCATAATCGTACAAAACATTCACGGGAAAAAAAATCTTAATACTACTAGTTATATAATTATATACTAGTTTTTAAATATGCTAACAAAAATTGTTTTAAACTAAATAGCAAACAATCTCTCAACGTGAATATGACACAAACAATTTGAATAACGGTCGAACATTTAAAAACAATCAATACATTTCTGAATCGATAACTTCAAGCAATTCATGGGACGCGATTCCGTAGAAAGTTATCCTGCAACTTTCTGGCGACACCACAATGCCCATGTGATCAGTGGCGTCTGTATGGAAATGTAGTTACACGGACTTTGACGATTGCATCGGCCAAATGACAAACAGGCACGCAAATAACTGTTCGTCCTACGGACAATCGAAAGGCAACACCCGATTGTATAAACGCTGGTTAAAGTAACCGCTCGGTAACTTTCAAACCTTGGTAAGATTGCGGTTATTCAGGTTTAGTAACCGTCAAGGTAACTCGATTGTATAAACACGATATACCGCAAAGTTACCTAACCGCGTATAGTGGAATTTAACCACCGGTAACTTTAACCAAAACATTCCCACAATGCATTTTCTAATGACGTGTCACGCTACGATTTCGTAAACAAACAAAATAAACATCGACATGTATTTTTGTTTTTATCAAATTCGTTTACAAATAACTTAACAATGAATAAAGTCATACATTTTACAAAAGTCATTTAATTACTATGACTGCGATATCGACAAAGAACCAACGAATCAACCGGAAGCTTATTTTCATGATGGTAGTTTGACACTATCAACACAGTCATTTATTTTGATGTTTAAAGATGATAAACATTTGAAAAAAAGGAACAAATCTTAAAGAAGAAAGGTTAATAATTATTTTCATAATGATTCATGGTCATATATTTATAAAATATGTGTGATGTAACAACTTTATGAAAATTACCCACGACTCAACCAGACTATAGCATAC
>VMBQ01003099.1:17131-112907 GCA_007657795.1 Dreissena rostriformis
GTATTATTTGTTTTTTTTTTAAAACTCGTGTACATATATAAATACATTTATAACTCGACATAAATTTATGTACACATTTTTTTTTTACATTCATATTCGTAATCTATTATTCGCTATTGTATATAATTTGCAATATTTTGGTTTTGTGACTTATAGTCCCATCGGGTTGGATGCAAAACACATTTGTATATATTTTAATATGATGTTTTGTTATATTGCACATGTCACTTTAGTAAGCAATTTACTTACTTACTTACATTTATAACTACATACTTTGATGGAAATCATGGTTTGGTCAAACATCATTGTCATAAGTTGCGCGATATCGACGGAGCACAACCACTTGCAGTTCATAATTTATTCAAACTGTTCAATAGTTGCTCAATCCATGACATGGAAGAGATCATATTCACAGACACATAGTATGAAACATCGTTCTGGAACAAGCGCTTATTGTCATTTCACACGCAATACGAAAAGGTATGTCTACTGCTACACATACTCGAAGATGAAGATCTAGCCAACTGTCACAATTATGTCTGTAATTATGAGGCGAGTGATGAGAAAACATGCTAGAGCGCGAGTCTAAGCTAGAGCAGAAACTAATTTAAAAAAAAATACATTATAGCACCTTAAGCGATTCTCAAAAAAAGTCTTGGAACGTTTTACACAACTTGAATATTGCGTATTTGATGAGCTAGCATGTAGAAACTTGAAATCCACTAAACTGTTAAGAACCAGAAAGATGACATTTAGCAATTTATCATGGAAGTGCATTCCAATAATAACATGATGAAGAGTGTTGTTAAATATGGAAACAAACAGCAGGTATTTCTCATAAAAGAATATGTACTCAACGAATTCATTTGTAAATTGGCATTATCAGAGGGAGACTTGAAAGGAAGCAAAAGTGAAATGTCATTATGTTTAAAAGATAACTTGGATGTGGACCCTTTTCTGACTACCTAAGAAGTGGTTATTTGTGAAGAAACGTGACTTAATTATGATTTCTACTACTAGAGCGTTTGCATCGCCTATCACATCGTGTGTGTGGTTGGGTGAATATGTCGTTATTTTAGAGAAAATAGCTTGTTTGCTGAACAATTGAAGAGACAGATAAAATGTGACGTGAAAATGTCTAATCTAGGGTCAGTCACCAAAATTAACCAGTCTACATTGTACATGTGTCACTTATTTACTAAAAAACGAGTTTCATCAACCTAGTTATAGTTATTTTTAAGGTTTCGCACGATACACATTTTACTTTTCTCTTATTTATGTAACCTCATGCCATTTTTTCATGAAAAAGCTTAAATAACGTGTATCTAAATGCGGCGTTTTATAAACTTAGAGTAAGTACTTTTTGAGTTATCGCATTATCCACTTTTTTGGAAAAAAAGACGGACGGACCGGAGGAAACATATAGCCCCTTCCAATCAATCCACCACATGTTTTTCAGATCATATTTTTTTTTCCAGTGTGTTTAGCAGTCTACAATAGCATGTCATGCACTGGAATCTGGGCATTACGATCAAGGGCACAGTTCTAGGATATTGTTTCACGTAGGGCTATTCGCAAGATATCTCCAGGTCAAGTTCATGACAGAGTCGTGATCATAAATATGATGTTCACATAAATTTGCCGAAGTTAAAAGCATAATGAGACGGAGTGGCACACGCAAGAACCGGGTCAAATGGCCAAAGCAAAAATGACGGTCAAAGGTGATAATTTCACACTTCATCCTTGCTTTATCTTGCGAAGTGACATTTTCCTGAAAATATGTAGGCATCGTCTTCACAGACACCAAACTGTCCTGTGTTGTACAAGCATATGGCTCGGATAACTCTCGTTGGGGCGTTTCCGTTTTCGATTTGAACACACACAAAACGAAGTACATGTATGTCATTTTTGCTTTTATTCATTTTTTTATTATTATAGGAAGATATATGAGAAGAAATGAACAATAGCTCTGTTCTTAAAATCCTAACTACATTTTCCACACACTTGGTCAATCGAAAACTAGGCAAAAGAAACGAAGAAAACTAACTTCAATAATAAATGCACTTTATACAAAATCCATATCGATATTCACCGTTTAAGATCTATGCATGATTTAAAGCTCACAACTATCAGTTTTGAAGTAATGAACAATATATTTACAAAGGAATGAACGAAAACTACTGGTGCCACGAAGTAGCAATTATTGAGATTTTATTCACGAATAACATAGCTAGACACACACTTGAGCCTATATATTTGTATGTGTTTGGCAGCGGGCAAATTCTTTTGAGAATGTGAAAGGAGGCTTACGACATGGAGTCTCTCGAATCAGCATCTTTTGCAGACCAACTACATTAGAATGATCAAACCCCCAGGTCGGCGTCATAGGGGTTGGACGTCGTTGGTTCCCCCTATGGTCGCAATAGTTCCCACGTGTTATCAAGTCTCTCACACGAGTTAGCTTTGTCGTGTCCGCGAGCTAGTTATGCCGTTCCAAAGAGTAAGTATATCGTTCCCACGAGTTATAAAGTCGTTCCCACGACTTTCTTACTTTTTCTCAATAATAAGTACCTAATTTGGAAATGAAGTATACTGTACTGACTGAAGCATTGGGAACTAGTACATGTAAGTGAGTCATAGGAAGGAGTTACTAAGACTTGGGAACGAGTTCGTAAGTCGTGGGAACGAGTTAGTAATTTGTGGGAAAGAGTTAATAAGTCGTGGTAACGACATAAAAACATACACATGACCTTGTTGAATTTAAATAGAGAATCACGGACTGTACCCTAAAAGGCTTTATTTGTAATTCTTAAAATAATTNAGATGTGGGCACTCAGATGTATTGGATAATGTTAAGCACAGGAAATAAAGTAAACAGGTAAGTACATTAAAATAATGAATGTTACATGTTAATGATGTACATATTGTAAACTGTAAAACAACAACAATGTGCGGGGCACATCAACATGTACATACTATAATGCATTTACAGGATATGATGCATGAAGTTATCTAAGATCTTCAATAAATAATTGAACATTCAAAATAAGCACTAAAACAAGAGCCTAGCAATCGTGTCAACTTTTTGTTGTTCATCAAATCAATGGGTTCGTGTCCTTTCCTTTCATTATGCTACAGCATAAAAGCAATTTCCCTTCTTTTTTCTGCCCCTCTAACGTTGACGGGACCAGCTGGTTGTTCCAGTTCTACTACATCTGCTGCTTCAGCTTCCACCTCTGGATCACACAACACATCTTCCAATTTTTCATTGTCCAAGATGAAGTTGTGCAGAACACAGCAAGCTGTTATAACTTCCGGTATTTGTTCTTGCTTAAGCATGTCTAAAGACTTCAGCCTCCTAAATTTTGACTTCAACAGGCCGATCGATCTTTCAACATCAACTCTGGTTGAAGAGTGCACCTTGTTGAATTGTTTCTGAACACGATCTAAATGTCCATTGTCTCTGTATGGAGTAAGAAGGTGTGCAGACAGTGGATAGGCAGAATCGCCAAGGACATGAAATTCGTCAGGCAATTCTTCAATTAGTTGCTGAACCGGGCTGTTTCCATACACACGTGCATCATGTACAGACCCAGGCCAACCAGTGTATGTGTCCAAAAACCGCAAGTTGCTATCACACACCACTTGCAGTTGCATGCTGGAGAATCCCTTCCTGTTGATGAAGGAGGCTCGAAACTCAGATATTGGAGCAGGAATGGGAATGTGAGTTCCATCTACTGCACCAACAACTCCTGGAAACCCACATCGCTCACGGAACCCCTCTGCCAGTGACATCATTTCCCTTCGTGTTTCTGGAAATCGGATAAACTTGTCCTTCATGTTGGAGAGAGTCTGGGATGTCTGGATTACAGTTAGGTGGAGTGTGCCTACAAATGATAGTGCATTTCAAGATCTTAAAACTGTATTGAAAGAAAAAAAAATATCTACATAAAACAACAAGAAGGGAATACATAAAGAAAAGAATAGTATTATCCATATGGTTTTAATTAAAATCACCAATAAGTCTTGTAAAGAATACCTGGTTGCAAATAAATAAGTAAATGCGATAATTTGTTTAACGGAACCAACAAATGATTTAGTGAGAAATCTGGATTTAATCTTTATTCTTGCAATTGCAACTATGAAAATGGACTTAAAGGGACTATGGCACTTAAAAGGATTCCAAGCTGAAAAAGTCTTTAAGAGTACAAATGAAATTATAAGCATATAATTATGGTTCAAAATGGGTATAAGTCACAGGAAAGGTATTATGGCATTGTGATATTAAAATGATTTTATTGAAAGTTTTTGGTTTGTTTGGCCCTTGTATTGTTTATATGTTGAAATCATTATTTTGAATACCAAAATGTCATTGCAATTTGGACATTTTATCTGCCATAAATAAAACAGCTCACTTGGTTATGGCCCAGTCACATATGTTTTCCTCTAATGACCCCTCAGCCAAGTCTTAAATCACTAGGGTCTACTTTTCCTTTTTAATAACTTTTCTTTTTATTTGAATTTGGTAGTATGTCAATTATTATATTTGGTTAATAGAACATAAATGCATTGGAAAAGCCCATGTACATTAATTTATTTAACAGATTTTAATCTAAAATCAGAAGCAATTGTTTGTTGACGAGGCCCATAAACTGAATGAATGACCTAGTTACTTTTTTTAATCATTTACAGTTACACAATAATCATTCCTTGTGCTTAAAATACCTTTACTGATCCCAAATCGGTCAGCAACACTACGGTAGCATTCCTTGTTGCTAAGCATCCAAATTGTGGCCAACAATCTTGTGTTGACGGTCATTGACCTCTCCCTTTGCATTGAAGGACCGACTTCCCTGCATAAAGCCTAAAATAAATAACGAAAGAAAAGTTTAAATAAATAATGTTATAAAATAAAGCTACTTCAAAGCAGAAAGTTAATACATACGGAATATAACGCTAGTCAATTGTTCCAAGGGTTTGTATCAGTCGAGTGGCTTGTGTGATGACGTATCACACGAGAGGCGGAGCCTTGAGTGTGATACGAAATAGTGCAAGCCACAAGACTGATACATACACTTGGAACAAACGACAAGCGTAATATTCCTTTTATTATATACAACAACTAATGAAAACAGTTATCAATTGTATTTTTTTGCTTTAACAAAACTGACAAAACAATGACTAAAATTTGACGTCTACGTGACGTCATTAAATGGATCGAAGAAAGTTATCCGGCTAGTATGGTAATACGGAATCGGAAACAGTGAGCATATTAGCATAATACGGGATTTTTGATACAACCTGTATTTTGTTAAAAGCATTAAACAGGTATATAATAAAAACATATATTGTCACTAACATTAACTTAAATAAATCATATATGCTGATGTTTATTTCAACACTTTATTATGTCAAAACATCACAATAATGGTTAACAACTTGTTACAATCTATCAAGAGATATTTTTCAAAGTTGAATCAACATAATTACTGAGGCATTTGAGTAATTTAATAAACCAACTGCGTACAATGTTTCAAAAACATATTCACTGCAACTACTTTTATAATGAAATATGTTAATGCTTTTGACTTAAGTATATTGTTTCAGTTTCTAGTAATGATGCATACAAAAATATATCAGAGAATATAATTGATTTTTTTACTTAACAAGCAAACTGAATACCTCAAAAGTTGATCTTTGCATTCGAAAATGCGACTTGAACTCCATATCTGAATACAAGTCCACCACATCTTCGACATAGCTTTGGACTCGAACTGGATTTGTAGCATTGGACAGGAGCTGTGAGGTTGCTGCAAACAGAAATAAAACAGGCATTTTTATTTTCCTTCATATACAATTTCTACTCATGAAACTATAATTACATTTTAAATATTTTTGGCTGTAAGCCTTTGATAATAAAATTTAGGGCGAACGGACCCAGTGCGAACAGGATTTAGGGCAAATGGGAATAAGGGCGAACTGAATTAGGGCGAACGGACCCGGATTCATATTTATCATTTATTTACCGTCGAGTTAAAGCCAGAATTGGTTTCTTCGACGTACACATCCAGATCCAGATCCAGATCAAATACAATACAACCATATTCTAATGTTTTGAAAACAATACAAATGAAATGACCAATTTATTAAGGCCTTATTGTTTAAAATGCATTTTTATCTTCTTTTGTTTTTAAATAAACATACAAATTAAATTCTTTCACTGTTCAACGTTCAGAAATGTTAACATTTACGTATAAAAGTAACTATCAAATATATAAATAGTGACATTATCAAGATGCAATGATGTAAACAATGATTTAAACATGTTAAATATCGACTTAACATGTCTGCAATTAACTTCTTTTTATTTTTAAATCTCAGTTGTACCTGCAACGACGTTGTTAACACCCGTAGCTATTGCAATATTCGCTTGAAAGTGTTCAATATCAGTGTTATTAGCGATTTCCTCCATCAAAATCGCAATCAATTCTCTGGGAGCCGCCATCTTGAAACGTTCGCGCCAAACTAAGCGTTCAATAAGACCGAATCGGAAACGAACCGTGATTGGCGAACGTTCGCTGTAACTGAACGCACTACATGTGANATTGACCCTGCAAGATTACCAGACAGCATCGTATTACGGTGTACGTGGCATGACTCTTGGCTATAGCACTAGCAACTTTTGCATTGATAAACAGTGTGCAAATAAACAAATTTGACATGAATATCACAGAAATTAAATATTTCTTTGAAGGTAAATCGTTGGTTGTTGCATTGTTAGCATTAGTTCTGAGATTCTCTAATGTGTTTCCTTATGTCACCCGAATTAGTCAGTAAGGTAAAATAAACAACAAAACTGTCAAACCTTTCGATTTTTCTGGACTCTTATTTGTTTTCTTTGTTTCCATTATAGAGAACTTCTTTTAATTATACCATAATTATTGTCTAAAAATTATTTCTTACGCAAATTCAACTATTTGTCTAAATTTTACAAATTTCAAACTAATTTCACATTTGTCAAATTAGCTAGAATCATGATCAATTTATTTCAAAGGGGGATAACTGTGTCTTAACTTATCAGATTCGTCCAATATGTTTACATACTTTCCGTGTTGATTCGCCCCCTGGAAATAATTCGTGAACTTCATTGAGCCTCGAGTCTTTAAAAAACAGTGGCTATTTAATTAATATTTAATAAATATTTGCCTGAAATAAAAATGGTTATGTTATTAACAGAAGTATGGTCGTTTATAAATAAATCATTATATCAGAATAATATCCGAAAAGGGAGTTAGACAGTACAGATAGATAGATAGATGGGTGGGTTTGGGCGGGCGGGCAGGCAGGGTGAGGCAGGCAGGGTGAGGCAGGCAGGCAGGCAGGCAGGTAGGTAGGTAGGTAGGCTATTTTTATTACATTTTTCATCAGTATCTTCATAACATTTATCATCATCGTCATTATAAGCAGCCAAATATGTAATTTATTAAATCTTTACGCATATTACATCCTTATTTAAATAGAGTCCGACTTAGTGTCAAGTCATTTAACATACATATATCCAATATGTGTCTATGTGTTTTCATCGCGTGAAGTATAATGGCCACATAACATATTATATAGGCTTATTTCTACCGGTCTATATTTTAGATAGTTGTGTCACTTTGAAGGTTGCGTTTTACATGTCTCACGCGGGACTAAGTAACATTATAAGGCTTACACAATGTTTGTTTCGACTAAACGGGCCGACCTTTTTTTGCCGGCCCTAACCTTTTGTTTGGTATTGCAGGTTGAGTTTTCCAAAATGTTTCTTACACTCAATTATGTCGGCTTTATCAACTTTTGAACCTAAACATTAATGGTGCCTACCGATTTGAAAGATTTTAGCCATTTAACATGTCTTCATGTATTGCAGTGGAAAATAAACCATGTAATATACATAAAAAGCAATGAAAACATGTGACACATGTACCTCACCTATTTTTGTGGAGATGTTTTCGTCGACACTCATGCAAAATATCGGCCTAACAGCGAGAGTTGCACAATGTACAATGTAATAAATGAAAGTCCGTACTTTGGGCTTATTTGATGTTACTTTAAATGCAATTACACATTACCATAAAGATAAGCGGTTTGAATAAAATAGAATAAATTACATGAACAAAAAAAACAATCAGATAATGTATAGTTTCAATATTTGGGCTAAGTGTAAATATAGTCAGATAAGCGGTTATGTAGTTTAAAACGACCTGTTTACAGATTGACAAAATGACATTTCCAACAGTTTTGTAATAGATTCCAAAAAGAAAGTATACTCGAACTTTTTTGTATAAACAAAATGACACTCATGATAAAGAAATATACTTGTATTAGGAGAGCTTTTTGTTGATGAAAAATAATTTTCGAAATTATGCACTTATTTCAAATTAAAGCTGCACTTTTCAGCTATATTACTAAAAGATATTTAATTTGGTGTGGCCTTGTGCCGTGGCTGGAAACCGGAGTGGCAGGAGGAAACATAACCTGTCCGGTATGGTGACCACCATCAACGCTCACATGCGCCGGTAGTGGGGATTGAACCCGAGTCGCATTGGTGAAAAGTGCGTTTCCGGACACGTGTCTCAACTTTATCATATCGTTGAAAAATCACTACAAGGATTTAAACATGTATGGTTGAGTAGTGGCGGTTTGGCTTATGGTCTTATAGGTGTCGTGTTCTGAGAAAACTGGGCAAAATGCTTGTGCGTAAATTGTCATCCCAGACTAGCCTGTGCAGTCCGCACAGGCTAATCAGGGATGACAATTTCCGCTTTTATGACAATTTTCGTTTAAATGATGTTTCTTCTTAGCAAAAATCCAGTTTAGGCGGAAAGTGTCGTCCCGGACTAGCCTGTGCATGACCAGGGTGTGAATCCAGGCGAATACACCTCGTGTTTTTCTACCATTATTCTTGATTTAATAGACATTTAAGATCAGTAAACATAATGATTTTTGCGAATGTTTGCTGTCCTAATAGTCGAATAAGTCTCTTTACAGCGATATGCGATATTTTTTTATAGAATTCAAGTGTTAGACTTAAAGAGCGAGTGAGGGTGTGCATCATTGAGTTATTGCGTGAGTGATGAGTCGATCAGTCAAGCAATCTGACAGTAAATGCGAATTTCAGTCATCAAATGTTCGAGTCCCTCACTTGGTCGGTCGGTCGGGCATTCAACCAGTTGTTTCTATGAAAATTAACAGCCATGATGTTTTTCAAGTACTTACATATTGGGATCATATGTGTCGTGTTCTGAGAAAACTGGGCATAATGCTTGTGCGTAAATTGCCATCCCAGATTAGCCTGTGCAGTCCACACAGGCTAATCAGGGACGACAATTTCCGCTTTTATGGAATTTTTCGTTTAAATGATGTTTCTTCTTAGCGAAAATCCAGTTTAGGCGGAAAGTGTCGTCCCTGATTAGCCTGTGCGGACTGCACAGGCTAATCTGGGACGACACTTTACGCACATGCATTATGCCCAGTTTTCTCAGAACGCGACACATATACCAAATTATAATACTGATGTAGCTCCGAGTTTATTTAATCGACAATATAATTAATTATTAATACAAGTGCACTTGAACATTGCTCGTGATTTCAATGGGATATCGATCTCCTGAATGAACCAACACATAAACCCGGTCTTAAACTTAGATTAAACGAATGCGTGCTAATCAGATCGATTCTTGACTGTTCCCACCATAGTTCCATTTACAACCATGCCAGAAAAGGTTTATGGCGCTCCCATTTACGCCTAGTAGACTCTCCCATCCTTCAAAATTGGATCAATTTATTTCCAAAATTAGGGATGTCTAGTATATTTATTTCTATATTAAGAATATTTCTTACAGAAATTCCTTTAAGCAAACAGCGCAGATCCTGACGAGACGCCCATCATGCGGCGTCTCATCTGGGTCTACGCTGTTTGCCAAGGCCTTTTGTGTAGACGCTAGGCATAAATGGGTTTCAAAAGCAGGGGCGTGAACCATTCACTACATGGTCTCCAGTATGTGTACTTGATAGAATGATACAGATGTTTCTGTCAAATAGTTATTTCATAATAAAGCGGGCTTTATGCATGTGCGTTAAGTATCTTTCCATATAAGCCTGTGCAAGCCGCACAGGCTAATCAGAGAAGACTCTTTCCTCTGTAATGGATTTTTTTCATTTAAAGGAAGATTAGTATTAGTCTTTTCTAAACGAAAATCCAGTATAGACGGAAAGTATAATCCAAGATGAACCCGTGCAGACCGCACAGGCCAAACTGAGACGACACTTACGCACCTGATTAAGCCCTGTTTTCCTGGAGTCCGGCTCATATATAATATACTCGCAAAAATTGTTACTTTGCCTCTTGTATACGGTGCTTGCCATTTTGATATTTCTTAAGATCGTTAACACTTTGCCAAGGAAAGATACTTTGTAAGATGAACAAAAAAAAGATTGATAATCATAAACTACAACAATAACTCGTCTATCATCATCATTATCATCAAAATCATACTTATCAACATGATCTTATTATTATTATTCACTTTTAACTTCTACTTTGAAATTATATAAACTGTTTATCTTCATGTCATTTATATTTTAAAATCGATTATTCGCACATAATATTTATACTCCAAAGTCTTTAAGAGAATTACTTTAATCCTCCCCTAGATTTCAATAGCGTGTGCAAGTATCGATAGGTCATTGTTTTCTCATCATGTAAAAGCGGTTAATCACTGTTCGTTCGTTGACGGGCACGTGGGAAAGGTTCATTAAAATTGCATTTTCGATGCCGAATGCGGAATCAATATTGTAGAATTGCTCGTAAACAAAACAGAGCCATTATAGTTTCTTTAGAATTCATTTTGTATATAAACAGTTTGTCTAAAAAATTACATCAAATATTTTCGAATATCTTTCAATACCCTAAACTAAATGTTTAAAAAAGCGCTGATTTGTGACAGCAATTGAATGTTAAATATTGAATGCTGATCATTTATTATTTATATCAAAGACTTGTGCGAAAGCGCGCGTTTGCAAAACCAACATTCATGATGGAAAA
The DNA here is from genome assembly GCA_007657795.1 of Dreissena rostriformis. Lineage (NCBI taxonomy): Eukaryota > Metazoa > Mollusca > Bivalvia > Myida > Dreissenidae > Dreissena > Dreissena rostriformis. The sequence goes on from VMBQ01003099.1 coordinate 28,221, forward strand.
CGATCTAGTTTACAAAAAGGTACATAAATAGATAAATAGTTTGATTTATGCTCTGAAGACCATGCACAAATTTGGACATATCTGTAACAAACCTTCGCGCAGAGATTTGGCAGACGGTTCAACCTCCTAGCTTATTTTATACGGCGTCTAACTGATGAGATAGATGATAACTTAGATTTGTCGTCTGCTAAAATGTCGTCTGCTGAATTTCTAAAATTAGCGTTTTCTTTGATTTTTTTGTAAGACCACTATCAGAATAGCAAACAGTTTGGATCCTGATGAGACGCCACGTTCTGTGGCGTCTCATCTGGATCCAAACTGTTTGCAAAGGCCTTCAAAATCAAGTTCCAGCGCTCAAAGGGTTAGATCTGTTACCAGGCAAAGTCCCAAACCTGACTGTACTGTTTAATTATTTAGATATTCACGCATCTAATACAAACATAATAACACCCAAAGGCAATTTTCTTATTGCGCATTCGATTTCCTTTGCATTGAATAGAGTTTACAGATACCTCAAAGACAGGTATAAGAAAATGTACACATTATATATGAGCCTCGCTCTCTGAAACAGGGTCCGCACAGGGACGACACTTCCCGCTTTAAGGATAATTTTCGTTTATAGAGAGTCTCTTTTTAGCAAAAATCTAGTTTAGGCGGAAAGTGTCGTCCCTGATTAGCCTGTGCATTAAACCCATTTTCTCAGAGCGGGGCTAATATATATTCGTATTTCGAATACATGCAATTTTGTTTTTAAATTCCTATGTTTTCAATTCTCGAGATTAATGATTTTAATACAAAATTGATTTACGACGCATGGGCTATAAAGATTAGCTTTAAAATACGTTAAGCACTTTATGCTCACTGGCGTTATGACAAAGAAGGGGTAATAGAATATAAATCGATTTAACATTTCAATTGGAACAAAAGATTAACTAACATTCGATACGGCTTAACAATAGCATACTTTATTATTGCGATGAGAAATTACAGTTGTACACAGGGTATAAATCTTATAAATTTATGTAACGAATGTCAATATATGAAAATACACACACATGTAACTCTTATACAAGTATGACATAAAACCTTTAACAGTTGGTTTTTACATTTAACATACACAGGTAAAAGCTGGTGTTCAAATAAAACACTCAATAGTCAATAAGACGTGATAAACGCATGCAAGAATGAAACACTGAGCGATAAATAAACGATAAAACTGAGAAAAACAAACAAAGCAAAGCATATACAGCTCTCCGTAACTTAGATAAACAGTGCATGAATGCAATGGTTGATGATTCAATAGAGCCAATAATCAATTTGTGCAGTGACAAATGCAATAATAAATACAATTTTTTATACATGTATATAAAAAGTAAAACACAGAAAGATGAGACATCAGAAAGAAAACGTATATACATTTATATAATATTGTTATATTGTGTAAACCGTTAAGTATCTAGTAGCTTTTTCTAAATATTATCACTAGTATAACATATTGCTTTGTGGTAACTAAAACATAAACTTTAGTTTAATACTGTTCATTGAGCTTGAAAGGTTTGAATCTAAAACTAACACTTGAACACTTGGAGAGCGTGGGTTAAATTTATTCAGGGCGTATATTCATAAAACGCTTATTTAAACATGAAGCACCTAGAAATAATTCATAATACTGATAAGAATAAATGACAACAACATTGTAAGAACATCACAATAAATAACGAGATAATGACGACTACTTAAGCTAAACGAACTGTGTGAACAACGAAACGTGTTCTTTATTCACGAAATTACCAGGTCTCTCTTTGAAATTGTAAACATCAGCATCATATCCTTTTATATATTATGCCCGAAAATAAAGTCTATACCTTGTATGGTTGACGTTGGAAAAAAAGTATACAATTAAATCCAAAACGTTTCACGAATATCCAGATACAAGTTTTACCGTCCGAAGAATACAAAAAATGTTTACTGCACGAAGGATCGCCATTTTACAAGGTTCGTCGGCGGTATTCCGATCTTCTTCTTCTTATTGTCGGTGACACGGCTGAAGAAGAAACCGCAGGTCGGCTTGCCGACGGTGGCGAACGGCGCTAAAGAGTTCGACTTCCGGATCTCCCCACCCGGCGTGATGATATACTGAGTGGTTTGGCGCTGAGGTCCCGCCGGCATGTCGGCGAGTGGCGCCGGCGGTTGATCGTTGGTGCGTTGTTCGAAACGCTGGAAATGGCGGGAATACCTCTCGGGCCCGAGCCTCAGCTTCTGTAGGCGCAGCAGCTCCAGTCGCTCCCAGTTTATCGTTTTAGGGTTCGGGTTAAATCCAAAGCTGTGCATTTGCGCTGTGGGATCACTTTGACTTTGAGCAGGCGCCGATTTCGTCTCAGAAGACATTTTGTAGCGCTCACGAAAATCGGCTACTAAACGAAACGTTTCGTATTATACCCGGTTGCTAATCAACCTGCCCACCGATCTCTGCCGATTTAAATGCCCGTAGATAGATCTAGATATGCAAGTCCGTAAGAAGATCGGGTTACTATGAAATCAATACCCCATTCAACGTGTATACCGCTAGACGATTTATTAACTGCGGTTGCGCTATTGTCAAGGACACGACGTCGCCCGACTTAAGCGTATGTAAAATGAATCAACGCCGCGACATTTGATAAATTTGACGTACGCACTAACGGGGCGTTTTGAATTGTGACGTTGCAGGGCATTGACGTGCGCGGGAAAATTCAAATACTGAATATTAAATAAACACACATTCCTGTTAGATCCCAACGTCTTTATATGTTAATAATCTTTCTTAATCATGTTTACAAAAATAAATCTGTCCAGGGAAGATCAGGCCAGATAGTCTTTAAGTTTATTATTAACGTATGTATCTAAGCTCGATTGTTTCGCAAGTCTTAAGAATGTGGAGATACACTTGAGTATGTTTCCTGGGTGAAACCAGTACATGGTGTCTTTGGAGAAGATATTGAGAACGCTAACAGAGGGACCTTTCCGATCGCTAGGCGGGCTCCGTATCAAATACGACACTACGACACATTGACCCTCTTTAAACACACGTTTTTGCAATTCGCAAAGTCGTATTTATGAAAAAAAAATCATAAACAATCAGGGCCCGATCATAGATTCGGATATTTCGGGCTGTTCAGGGTTTTCCTTTAATAGCGGAAGCTTGTAAAAGACACATATACTGTGGATATCAAACTTGACATTTTAATTTTTTTAAACACTAGTTTCATACCAGAACCATTTCTTGAAGTTTAACAACTCGTTCATTCTACAGGCAAAAACATGATTATAACTGTAAACCAATTTACAAGGCAAAGAGAAGTCCCGAACGTGCAACATACCAGTTTTGCATTTCAATTGCGAAATTTCGATTTTAAAATAGTCGTTATCTGACTGCTCAATAACGCATATACGTTTAATAGAAGAATGTTTGTAAGATAATACTTAGACTGTTTACAGCACTGCAACATCATTTTTATAGAGATAACCCTCTTCTACTTCTTGTACTGTACTTATACTTTACAGAGTTACGTTTTCTTATCTGATAATTCGGCCAGAAGAGAAAGGGAGCTTTGATATTGTATTGCAATACATCTCAAGAAGTAATTGTGAAATTAGGAAAGAAACATATCAGTCTGTTGATAATTCGGCCAGTAGAGAAAAGGAGCTTTGATATTGTATTGCAATACATCTCAAGAAGTAATTGTGAAATTAGAAAAGAAAAAAATAATGTTATCAGTCTGTAGATAATTCGACCAGAAGAGAAAAGGAGCTTTGATATTGTATTGCAATACATCTCAAATGGTAATAGTGAAATTAGAAAAGAAAAAGAAATATCAGTCTGTTGACAGACTAGATAATATTAATAATTGTAATCATAATACAGTTCTCAATGCACTGTTGTGGTAGATGAGATTTCTTTGTCAAAATTATACGGGAAGACGTTCTCTCTCTAAAAAAAAAATCAAATTTGAAGCCTATGGTGTCACAGGAAGTGCCCTTGAACTTATTGACAGCTATCTTTCAAACAGAAAACAATGTGTAAAGTTAAATGATATTTAAAGCTCATTTCAAAACCTNTTGCACTGCTCTTTTATTTATTTTGTCTTGCATTTTCCTTGTTTTCTTCTGTTTGCTTTGTTTTTATGTGTAGTTATCATCCCTTTCCCGTCTCTTTTACCCTACGAGCGTGAGTCCTTTTGTTTTTGCATAATTTGTGTGCATGTAATTGTTGCTTTTCATGTTTAAGTTGCGCTTGTTCTTGCTGTTCCGCAGCTACAAAGCCTTATTCATTAAGTTGTATTTTTGTTTTTATTTTGTTTTATTTGTACTGCTCTTTATTTATTTTGCTTGCATTTTCCTTGTTTGCTTCTGTTTGCTTTGTTTTTATGTGTAGTTATCATCCCTTTCCGGTCTCTATTACCCTAAGAGCGTGAGTCCTTTTGTTTTTGCATACTTTGTGTGCATGTAATTGCTGCTTTACATGTTTTAACTATGAAATATATTCAAATTTGTCTGATGCACTTGTGAGGAAGTTGCTGATTAGTTCTTTCCAAATCTGATTTGGGGGGATATATGTTTTTAGACTTTTCTTACTTGTCGCACTTTTGTGCTTATTTTCATTTTCAGTTTCTTATGTTTTTCGTTTGATTGCAGTTTTTAGAACCAGGTCAAGATCAGCAACTTCAACACAAATTTTAATTTAATTTATTATTTCTTCAAATTATATTTGTGATGTTTGTAGTCTGCCAGTTCTTTAAATTTTGTCTCTGTATAAATATATTTGTTTTTAAATACCTCATGTCTTAATAGTCTATAGGATTGATTATGTATCATGTAATGCTGATGTTTGTTTTAAATATGCATGTTATTTATTGTTATTATTGTAAATGTCGGTTAATAGCTATTCATAGCTAATGTTTCTTTGTTACACATGTACCGACTTAAAATAAAATTTGATTTGATTTGAATATTAACGTTTCAATGTTCATACATGTATATATTTCACCACGACGGATGAAAATTAAGTATCGCCCACATATAAACCATGTGTTCGACCTATGTAGATTTTGCCATGAGTGCACGACAAACTAGAACTTGTACATCAACTATAGTGAAACATGTGTCGCGTTCTGAGAAAACTGGGCATAATGCATTTGCATAAAGTGTCGTCCCAAATTAGCCTGTGCAGTCCGCACAGGTTAATCAGGGACGACACTTTCCGCTTTTATGACATTTTTCGTTTCAATGAAGTCTCTTGTTAGCAAAAATCCAATTAAGGTGGAAAGTGTCATCCCTGATTAGCCTGTGCGGACTGCACAGGCTAATCTGGGACGACACTTTAAGCACATGCATTATGCCCAGTTTTCTAAAAACACGACTCAAATAAGGTCCAACTAACACTTAGTCTTGTGACGCCACTTTTCGCTTACTTTATTAATGAACGCTAATGACGATGTAAGCGTTAGCTGTGTAAACGCGTGATCGTTGTTTGTGATGTATTGCTGTAGACATTGTTTCTACAGGTGAAATGATGGATGTATTGTGACAGGACATGTATCTTACTCATATGATCATAATGCCCACGTGCTTTTTTGTTCTGTTTTGTCTTAAGACAAGTTAATTGTCACAGCATGCGAACGTGTTAATTCATAATAATTGGACACCGGTGCCGAACAAACAAGTAAGTTTATATATATATTTTTATGTATTGTATGTATAAAAAGGTTTTTTCATGGTATCGATAGTTTTGGTAGCAGTAACATTTACCTTACACAGAAACGCCCGAGCTAGCACCAGTCGTTATCGAAGTTGTTATTGTTGTTAACAAATTTAATATATATTTTTAGTTATTAAATTTAATGACACAGTAAGTTATAAAACACGTATCAGAAAATAGTAAATTTATAGACAATACTATTGGCTTGAATAAAATTTCCTGATACACGCTGATCTCTATGTTGCATTTCGTAACTACTTTTTGGTATTGGACATTATTCTAATTAATCATATCCAACCAAAAACGCACTCACTGTTCTAGCAGATTGTTATGTTGGTATATAATTGATGATTCACATTAACATTAAACCGTGTTTATTATATTAATTGATTACGAACGTAATCAAAATCCCCAACACTACCAATCAAACACCGATGATGGTTTTTTAAGCCACGTTGATTATAAAGTTTAAATCTAAACTAATTGTAAACAACACATTAGTGTCGCTAAAATTGGTTTCCTTAATATGATTGATATGTGTCGGTTGCACAATATGACAAAACATCGAGAGAGGATTTTGTTTTGTAAAAGTAGGCGTTAAACATTTGAGTCGCGCTATGGGAAAACCGGGCTTAATGCATTGGCGTAACGTGTTGTCCCAGATTAGCCTGTGCAGTCAACAACGGATAATCAGGGAAGTGCTTTTCGCCAAAACTTGATTTTCGTTAAGAACGAAAAATGTTATAAAAGCGACAAGTGTCGTCCATGATTAGCCTGTGCAGAGTGCACAGGCTAATCTGGGGCGGAACTTTATGCACCATCATGAGACCCCGTTTTCCTAGAACGAGACTACCGTTATTTATTTCAAATGTCCGAACAGGCTTAATTAAAAAAAACAGATGATCGAGTGTCATAACAATAAAATAGGCGCTATAATGAATCTTAATTGTAATTGAGCTTAAACTTTATGCTATCGTGCATTTGGTCCAAATTGATATTAAGTTATAAAAGGTACAGAATGTCCACATACAAGGTGATATTATACCATGTTATTCACGAAAGCATTATGCTTTCGACTTTTATATGAATATTCATAACACCTTATTTAAGTTTCCGCTATCCGTCGAGATGGCATAAGATGCACATTTAAATCCCATTTGCGAACACATGTGAATCGAGTATTTTGTTTATAACAATTTAAGGTCAACACAATTATGCTAACTAAATTATCATTATTTGCCGCAGGTATATACAATGTTCACAAAAGCCCTGACGGTGTTAGTGGTGTGTAGCCTACTATGCTCCGTAGAAAGTTCCTGGCTCGGTGACATTGGTAGGAAGATAAAGAGCGGGCTTGATAAGGTGTGAAGTGAAATCAAAAGCGGACTGGATAAGGTGGGGAGTGAAATCAAGAAAGCCGGAGAGAAGGTCATTAACTACGTGGAAACAAAAGTCTGCGAGGTAAAAACAATAATTACAGAGTTAGCTTCCCATAGGTTCAATTATCTTGTAACAATACGCTGCACATGGGTCCGACTTTTGTTACAGAATTATCAGTCGTTTGGAACCATTATCATAACAGTATAATTTATTGTTGGTTCTCATGTCTGATACAGAATTATGTGCACTTTGATACAACACGCTTACATCGGAAGAATTACTTCCCTTGATTGTTTTCAATATCACTTCCGTCCAATCAACATTGATAACATAAGTAACCTCCTATAGGTTCCAATTTTATTACACAATGTATCATTACTATCTAGTGATCTTCAGTGCTTTCAAATTCGTCGTATTAGATTTTTGTGTCGTGTTCTGAGAAAACTGGGCATAATGCTTGTGCGAAAATTGCAGTCCGCACAGGCTAATCAGGGACGAAAATTTCCGCTTATATGGAATTTTTCGTTTAAATGATGTGTCTTTCTTAGCGAAAATCCAGTTTAAGCGGAAAGTGTCGTCCCTGATTAGCCTGTGCGAACTGCACAGGCTAATCTGGGACGACATTTTACGCACATTCATTATTTCTCAGAACACGACAAATTTAATCATTAACACCAAATGTAGCGATTTGTTAGTCATAATTTTCATTTTTTTTTGTACGAAATATGTAACTAATTACTTTCCCTCTGGTAATTATCTTTTTTTTTCTTGCAATTGTTTTTTATCTTTATTTTATAACTGCTTTCTTATAGCTATTTATGCATATGCGGACTACACAAACGACACTTAACGCATTTATCTAAGCATTACGCCCAGTTTTCCTAGAACGAGGCTCAATTCGTTGTCTGTCGTAATTACCCTAGGGCGTGTACGGTGTCGTCTGCCCGAAGGCCATCAAGCTCCTCGGCAAATTCCTCGACACCGGCTCCAAGGACTTCAATGACGCCATCATCGCCGCCGGGGTGGTCGCCGGCACGAACGCCTGCCACGTGAAGAAGTCAAAGTGCAAGCGCAGCGTATGTTCATCATCAATATAGTGTTGTATTTTTTTGAGAATTTTTCTTTTGAATTTTATGGTCTATAGGGCTTTTTTCCTACTTTAGCAAGGGCCTTATATAGGCCCCTTCCCCTAGAGAAAGGCCCCTTCCCATAAGAGAATTTCTTTGAAATGATGCAATTTTCATCCCCTCTTTCAATTTTGTCGATATTTTTGCTCCCAAATGTAAGACCAGACCCTTTCCCCAAATCAAGAAAAAAACTTAGTCTATAATTAGTATAAAACGCATTAAATTAAACTCTATATTATTTAAACTGCCACATAACTCTTAAAATAACTAATTGTTTTGGTACACGTATGTTATAAATATGTGCATATCGTTAACCTTATAATGACTTTGGCCATACTTAATTTGTCATTGAAGCTCGTTCTAAATTCCCGTTGTTCATTGCCATTCGACAACTAAAAAAGAAGATAAGAAACTATTAAATAAAGTTTGCATTGTAATTGAAGTACGCACTTACTGTTTTTTAAAAGGTCATATACAAATAAATATAATTTATAATGTACTTTTATTATGAAACGATGTTTATGGGTGAAAAGATACATTATTTCGTTTCGAGAATGCGTTTATTAACTTCGGTTAAAGCTACTTGCACATAGGAATCAACATGATTGTTAACTTGTAGATTAATAATTCTCGTCTTGAAATTTTCTTTAGCTATAACAAATTAACTTTATTTCAGCCTAGCGCTGGAAAAAAGGGGCTTAATGAATGTGTGTTAAGTGTCGTCCCAGATTAACAGGTGAACTTCGCAGGCTTATACGGGTCTACACTTTCCGCCTACTCTGGATTTTCGCTAAGAACAGACTTCATTTATACGAAAACTACCATAAAACCGCAAAGTGTCGTCCCATATTAGCCTGTGTTGACTGCACAGACTAATATGGGACGATATTTTACGCACTTGCAATAAATCCCGTTTTCCCAGAGCGGGGCTTAAATGATTTTGATTTATCCAGGTTGACGTGGACACTGTGACGCTTGCTTTCTCCGATGACGTCACCGACTACGACATCAATGGCGACAAGCTGGTGGTGTTCGAGGAGTTTATGTACGCCGTCATGCGCAGTGTGAACCTGGCGGACCCTACAGAACTCAGAGAGCCGTTTGACTTTGCTGACGCCAATGGTGGGTTTCAGAATTAATCGTTGATTAACTTGATTATATGTGTTCTTATTGTTTTATTATTTATTTGCGTCGTTTTGTGAGAGTTTGTCATAACCCGCGTCAATACAAGAATTCACTGTCCATCAAAATTAATTATAAATGCTAAAATGACCTCAGTTTCAATGACAGAAAATGTAGTTAATTTAATTGAAAACTATTTCGTTTGTAAAATTTAATTACGTTCATGTTCGTAGGCGCTTGAGGCGTATGGAATGTTCCCATTACTGTACACTTGTTACGAACGTAATGTACTTACTCGATTTACTCCATTGACATCATGTAAATAGTAATAAAGGAAGAAGTTTTAGAGAATCCTAATCGTTCGCCCGAGTACTTTTTTTAGATTTTGTTCGGTAGAACATTAACGAAAAACAATGTCTTTATATTTGAGTTTCGACTTTGACTGTTGATAAAATCTTCGTTATTACATATCCAGATTAAGCACATTTTAAAATTGTTTTTTTTTTTAGTATATAATGATAATATGAGCCTCGCTCTGGAAAAACGGGGTTTGATGCATATGCGTAAAGTATCATCCAAGATTAGCCTGTGAAGTCCCTGATAAGCCGGTCCGAACTTCACAGGCTAAGCTAGGACGACATTTTGCGCACATGCATTAAGCCCCGTTTTCATAGAGCGAGGCTTATATATTTGCGTATATTTATATTCATTTTCAGGGGATGGCGTTTTGGATACGGACGAATTTAACGGGGCACCGTTTTTATTTGCACGTGAGTGACGTTCTTCATCATATCAAACATTGCAATTGAGCCTTGCTCTGTGAAAAGGGGGTTCAATGAATGTGCGTAAAGTGTCGTCTCAGATAAGCATGTGCAGTCCACACAGGCTAAATAGGGACGACACTTTCCCCCTTAACTGGATTTTCGTCAAAAACAGTCTTCATTTAAAAGAAAGATACAATAAAAGCGGGAAGTGTCGTCCATGATTATCCTGTGCGGACTGCACAGGCTTATCTGGGATGACACTTGACGCACATGCATTTAACCCCATTTTCACAGAGCGAGACTCAATTATATAAAACGGTAAAATGAAAGTTTAATTTAAACGTTTCCCACTTTAATCTAACTCATCCCCAGTAAGTGTTAATTCATGAATGTAAGTCCTCTATCAAATCAAAAATTGATACAAAATAATTTATTTTACAAGCGTGAAAAAAGTCAATGCTCTACCATGTGTTCAAAGGTTTAGAAAACACTTTTAACGCTCAATTAGGTAGACAGTTCGTAGGCTGGACGCACATATTAGCAGTTCATATTTTCTAAAATCTCACCACACCTATTTTGTCATTCTTGGGACTAGCCATGCACAAATGACACTTACAGGGACAATGACCTCAACACACGGGATTGCTACTGAAATATACATTATATTTTTTTAAATATAAATGCACTCACTAAAACATATTTATTAAGTTAATAAAATATAATAAAATACAAAATGAATATTTGATGAAAACCAATTAGCAAAATCTCAGATTAAAATAAAACCCGTAATGGCAGTCTAACTATTTACCTAGGAACATAGGAATAAATGACGGTAAACAAACTGCCCTATCATTCTTGGTAAATATCCCTCCCCAACCTATGGGTACACACAATATTAACAATTATGACGTTAAAGTGTAAATATAAAAAGGGCCAAATCTGTCGCTTTTGGTCGAATTCAGATTTGTTTAAGAAGTTGTTGCTTTGGGGCCCTTTTAAATGACATATTCATTTAAAATATTGATTCGTTTATGTTTCTGATATAAGTCTGCACAGGCTTATCATGGACAACACTTTCGTCTTTTAAGGTATTTTTCGTTTAAATGCATTCTCTTCTTCACAAACACTCAGCGGAAAGTGTTGTCCCTAATTAGCAAGTGAGTACTGCACCAATCTGTGATGACACTTTACGCACATTTATTTAGCCCAGTTTTCATATGACGATGTTAATCTTTATTTACTTGAACGTGACGTTGCTTGTTTCATTTTTTCCATTTCAGACGCAACCAAGCACGAGTTTGTGAAGAGAGCGAATTTAACTTCGTAACAACGTTAACAACAAATGAAAATGAGCAGATAATTCAAGCTGCGTTGATTGATCATACGTTTGTGCAAGCAGGTGTAAATTTATGAAGGATTTAGCATACACGTGTATTTCCGAAAAGTAGTACATTGCTCGTTTTATTGCAAAATGCATAATTAAACGCATACATTACACTGTGCAATGTCATTCTTGTATACATGTGATTGCTGAGTTATATTATTATTTGACACAAATGAAGAGATTTGTTGATATATATATAAAGTGTGTTTTGTATGTAAATAAATGTAGAAACATAACGTGTTTAAGCATTTAACGAACTAAAGGAGTCCTAACAAGTAAAGAACATACACACATAAATGAGCCGCGTTATGCGAACATGGGTCTTATGTCATATGAGGCCAGCGTAGCTCAAGACCAGCCTTCAATCAATCAGGTCATGAGCTACCCAGTGCGATATAAAGTCACGCAAGGCTTAATGGTTTCATTAGCAGTCATGGTAGCTCCTGTCCAGCCTGTGTGAATGCGCAGGCTGGTCTAGAGCTACACTGGCCGCATATGGCATAAGACCCATTTTCACATGACGCGGCTAATATAAAAAAAACGTTGCTTCCGCTGGGTCTTGAATTTCCCACTGACGTTAAGACAAACATGCCAACGCCCTGAACACTCGACCGTGGCCTAAATCTCGCAAACAACTTCAGGAAATATCAATGAGCGTTCATCTGGCAGCTTACATCAAGATATAAAGCTGTTTCAACTACACAATTGTTAATAAAAACTCACTAAAAAGTAAACAAACTTTACAATTATTTAATATTTCGTACGCACATGACATAATTCTAAACATCATGCGAATACATGGGAGTCAGCGATTTAATTTATAACAAAAACACACACAGTGACAGTTATTTTTTTTTAAAGGCAAAAGTGTTAGGCACCGAGGCGACCATAAAGTATATCTACGTCGGTGATCAAATGGTATACATGTTGAAAACATGCTTAATATTAATAGTCTGGAAGTCGTTGGCCTTGATTCCCTTATACAAAAAAAAAATGTTATAAGTAATTATCGATATTCCTTATATGTACATAAATACAAACATGTGCAGTAGTAGTTCTAAAGCTACGAATTAACAGTGCATATTAGCCTCGCCCTGAGAAAACCGGGGTTCGCGCATGTGCGTAAAGTATCGTCCCAGAATAGCCTGTGCACAGGCTTATCAGAAACGATACTTTCCGCTTTTATGAAATGCTTCGTTTGAAGCAAGTCTTTTTCTCAACGAAAATCCACTTTAGGCGAAAAGATTTGTCCTTGATAAGCCTGTGCGGACATGCATGAAGCTCCGTTTTCCCAGAGCGAGGCTCAAATGTAAATTATGCACTTTTTTTTTTGCGAGAAATTACAACGTTTGTGTTTTTATTAAACAATGCCAGACATGACCTTTCTTTTTAATTAAGCAAGAAGTGGACTTTCTGAAAGAATCTATGAATCAATGGAAAATTAAAAGAAAACTCAATATAAATTAGAAAGTGGTATTTACAACACGCATTAAATATAAGCAATGCCGAAAATACAGAACATGTTGCATATGATACACTAATAAAGTTTTACAACAGTATACACTAATCTTAAATCCGTTGTTTTTTTAAAGCGCAGTTTTACAAAATTCCATATAGATATAAACGGTCGTATTATTTTAGGGCAATTCCCTAAAATTGGGCTGCTCGCGTATTTCTTCAATACCACAAACTCGTATAAATTAAAAAATTGTAATGATATGATTGATATGTTTACACTTCAACCACAAAACGAAATAAATCTACGTAAATCGTATCAACGTCAACATCAATGATGAATGGTTTGAACGCATGGATCACCGGTGGTTCGCTAGTCAACGTTGTGCCGTTGTAAATATTTACGTCTGTATACGTCAATAAACGTGTTATCATAATATTTGTACCAGGTACTCCTTATTGCAAATAAATAATTAATGTCACGATCGTATCAATTTGATAATATGTGTTAAATGCCATTATTTGACGTTATTTTGAAAATTTCTGTAATCAGCCAATAAAAATCTTAAACAAAAACTGAAAACACGTTACAGTTCTATTTAAGAGCTAGTTAATCATTATTCAGGTCATAAAAACCAGAGAAACGCGAGCATAAATTAAACTTTACTTGACATTATTATAGGTAGAAAGAACAGCTTATTGAGGTAAGAAAACTGTATGTTCGTTATAGTGTGCATTGTTCTGTTTTTGATTCCATTGTTGAACCATTATATATGTTGTTCGATCGAATAATTGTAACTCGGGATATAATGTTCTTATTACCTTCAGCCACAATGCTGAACACAAGGACGTGTCTGGTTGTACTGCTGTCAGTGCTGCTGATAAACCCCACCGACAGCTTTATTTTCAAAAAATTGGCGGACAAGGTCAAAAATGTTGTCAATAAAGTGGTGGATAAGGTCAAAGAAGTTCCGAAAAAAATAGTGAAGGCAGTCCAAAAAGGAGTGGCATGCAAGGTGAGTCATGATATATACTCAGTATTGATCGCATCATCATCATCATCATCATCATCATCATCATCATCATCATCATCATCATCATCATCATCATCATCATCATCATCATAATCATAATCATCCTCATCCTCCTCCTCATCATCATCATCATCATCAGTAGTAGAAGTAGAAGAAGTAGTAGTAGTAGTTGCAGTAGTAGAAGTATTGCTTTATTATTATAATAACTGCTTTCTCCAGGCTTTATTCGGCCTAGCCTGTCCGTTAGCAGTCCAGGCAGTGGGCACGTTAATAGAAGTCAAAACAGGCGGGGCAGCCGTTCCGGTGGTGGAACCCTTGAAGGCCGTCGCCAAAGGTGCCTGCTTAGTCCGTGCTAGCAAATGCAAACGCAGCGTAAGTTGAACATGTGGGCCGCGCTCTGTGAAAAGGGGCTTTAATGCATGTGCGTAAAGTGTCGTCCCAGATAAGCCTGTGCAGTCCGCACAGGCTAATTAGGGACGACACTTTCCGCTGTTTTGATATTTTTTGTTTAAAGACAGTCTCTTCCTAGCAAAAATCCAGTTAAGGCGGAAAGTGTCGTCCCTGTCATTTGTAATGTTTTCTTACAGCCTAAGCTTCTTAAAGCTACTAATGTAAATGTTTCTCCTCGTGCAAATACATATGAGGAATATACATGTTCATAATTATTTTTTACAGCAATTTTAAAATATTAGAAACAAAATTAGTTTTGCGAAATGTAGATATCCAATTATAAGTTAATATAAGAACAATGTATAATTTTTGCAAGTACTAAAAACATTAACTAATACACAATACAATTTAAAATAAAACGATCTCATACGTCTCAGTTCTATCTACATCCTTGTATTCCTTGTATATTGCCCTGATTAGTAACAATAGAAACAATTTTATGTACCTAAATGGTTTATTTAAGATATAATAGACATACAGTCCATGAGTGTACATGTTATAGTAACGTAGTAACATGTATAAAGGCATGAAATGTGATCATGATTAAATTTCATAATTTTTTAAATAAAGTATAAATACATGAAATGTATCTCAACATAGGTAAGCCCAATGGAGATCATGGTTCCGTTCTCCGACGAGTTCTCCGACTACGACACCAATGGCGACAAGCAGATCGCCTACGAGGAGTTCGTGTTTGTTGTCATCAAGACGGTCACATTGGCGGACCCCAGTCAGCTCCGGGAACCATTCGCCGTGGCCGACGCTAATAGTGAGCTGTTGTTACACACAAAACTAGTTGAGCCTCGCTCTTGGAAAACGGCACTTAATGCAAGTTCCTAAAGTGTCGTTCCAGAATAGCCTGTGTAGTCCGCACAGGCTAATCAGGGACAACACTTCCCGCTTTAATGGAATTCTTGGTTTAAAGAAAGTCTCTTCTAAACGAAAGTCCAGTCTAGGCGGAAAGTGTCGTCCCTGATAAGCATGTGTGGACTGCACAGGCTAATCTGGGAAGACACATTGCGCACATGCATTAAGCCCCGTTTTCAAAGACTGTGGCTCACATGTTTTTTTAATTGATTTTATTTAATTTTATTGGAGCGAACTTAGGGAGCTGTTAATAATATAATACAAATAATTGACTTAATGAATATTTCAAATAAAAGTGATTGTATTTATCGACGTCCTGCTACTTGTGTAATGCTTTTTTGTACGGAATGGTAAATTTTAACGTAGAGCTGGTGTAATGTATAAAGGAGCCGCGTTCTGGGAAAACTGGACTTAATGCATGTGCGGTAAGTGTCGTCCCAGAAAGGCACAGGCCGTCTGCAGGTGGAATAAAACATTCAAAAGACCTTGCGAGTAAGGCAACTAAACGTGCTTCAATTCTTAAATAACATTTATCTTAAGTTGAGAGACACTAGACACAAAAAGAAGCAATAGTCCAATGCCCAAATGTCTTATATTCGCAGGGGACGGTGTGTTGGATATGGACGAATTCCAGGCGGCTCCATTCCTGTTCGCTCGTAAGTAAACTATTTTTAAGTGGCTCTTTTATTTGACACGTGACATTAACATGAATTCGTGCGTTATACAACCATAGCGCGTAAAATATATTACACACAATAGATAAGCTGGCATCCCGCAGGAAATATATTTTAGCCTCGATCTGGGTAAACTGGGCGTAATGAATGTGCGTAAAGTGTCGTCCCAGATTAGCCTGTGCAGTCCGCACAGGCAAACCATTGACGACCCTTTTATCTTTTAATGAATCTTTTGTTTAATTGAAGTCTCATCTAGCTAAAAATCCTGTCTAGGTGGAAAGCGTTGTCCCATATAATCACGTGCGAAGTGCACAGGCTAATCTAGGGCGACACTTTAAGCACATGCATTAAGCTCCGTTTTCCCAGAGCGAGGCTCATATTTTGTTACACAACAAACCGAAATTCAACCAAAACCATACGTTAACAACGAAACACTTATCAACACCATTCATTGATAATTTATTAAGCCGATATTGCTTTTGTTCAGTGTGTACCACCTTTCTTCAAGCATTACACAGTTATTGGCAATACGACTTATGCTATCTTACGAAATTTTCAGACATAATGCACCATGAACATAAGAAGGAACACATTATTACCCGGGAAACGGTCATTGGTGGAGACGAAACTACCGCTGCTGAACCACTTGGAGCTACCTTCGTCCCAAAAGAAGAAACAACGACTGTCCGTGCACTCAACAATACGGAGAATGTCAGTGTCAATGGCGACATGTCGGCAAAACAAACTGACTATGCAATGAATTATTATTAATGCAAACTGACGAATAACGTTTATGAATGAAGTTTTACATTTTTGTATTCAGGTGTTTGTAAATTAATTAGATTTTAGTGTTTTTTTTTGTATTTTGTTACTTGTACAATATAATAATTATATGTGTCGTCACACTGTCGTTGTACATGAATGCGGTGGAAAATTTATTAAAATAAAATTTCTGTCATGCAAGTGTTTTTGCGAGTTGTTTTCTTTAAAAAAATATATATATTGTTGATGTTTATGATATCTATATGTGATGCATCAATATTATATATGAGCCGCGCTCTGTGAAAAGGGGGTTAAATGCATGTGCGTAAAGTGTCGTCCCAGATTAGCCTGTGCAGTCCGCAGAGGCTAATCAGGGACGACTCTTTCCGCGTTTATGATATTTTTCGTTTAAATAACATTTTTTATGATCAGATTTCAACTGTAATCAATATTGATGTCATATTAAAGGCACAACTTAGTTGTTTCTGTATGCTTGACAATATTTTTTTCTTAGTTTCTAGGGTTTAACAAAGGAATTTTAGAGTACTTAAACCATGGGTGCAATATGACATTAATTCCTTTTTTATATAATGGTATCATCAACATTCAATATCTTTTATTTTATAATTATAAATGAAGTTACCACGAAAAAGAATTGTGTCAAATTTTAATCTTTAATCAAGGTCATTGTTAATCTTAACTGTCTGAAATATTGAATTACTTATTTGAAATTATTTTTAGTTCCCTATACACCATATGGAAACATAAAATGCAGTTTAATTGATATTTTCAAATAAAAATTGGTTGTCATTAGAAGGCATTTAGAACATTTTTTCTTCATAGGTGGTCTCACCGATTAACAGAAGACTAACAACAATTTTATTTTCAACTATTTTTGAACACGCTACGTTCGGTTTATAGAAACGCACTTACGCATTTAGAAAAACGTACGTAACTTTATACGTACGTTAATTTTCGTCCGTAAAGTTACGCATTGTACCAGAAACGTTCCCCAGGTCCGTAGCCAGGGTTTTGAAAGGGAGGGTGCGTATTTGCCCATCAACGATTGTTGTTAAGCAACGAAGTGGCGAAGAGGGTATGTGCGGGAGGGTGTGTCCCCCTTCTGCAATCGGGGAGTTTGGTGGTCCTCCCCTAGAACATTTTTAAAATGAAACGAAAATCCTGCATTCTGGTGACTTTTTATATGTATTTAGAGACTGAAGTTATGGAGCATTTTTATGTGAAATTTCACTTTCATTGACCATACTCAGTGACTGGTCGACATGAATTTGATATAACATACATATATTCCCCACTACCGTTTTTCAATAACCACCTTTTTCGATCGTTCACGGAAATATATAATTGTATACGGTGTTTAACCCGACACTAGTATGCGCGCACACAATTTGTTTACATATGCAACAACAAATTTATAATGTAAAATCAACAATAAGAACGGTATAAAAATATCATTATTTATTCGAATCTTGGAATCTTGATAAAATTGGTGAATTTTACCATTCCAAAATTTACCATTCATAAATCAAACAAATTAAAAGGAAATATTTGACTCTTTTTTTCAAAACAATTGTTTGTCTGCTACTATGGATATACCATAGGCCTAGCATTGCTCTAAACGTGCGTATAATGTATTGTACAACAGGCACTGATTAACAAAACTGGGTCTTCTATAATCAACATCAATACTAAACAGAAATCAAAATGGTATAACTGGTTACTTTTATTTTTTTAACTATGTTTAACAAATTAGTTATCTCTTTCTACACGTTTTTCAGAAACATATAACAATACAGGCTTCATACAGACCCTATTACCACAAACTACTGGCCCTATGGTTTTAAAGTCCTTAACAATGTATACCAGGACGTTGAAGAAAAAAGATGGACTAACTTGCCCATTCTGCTCAAGATCCGTCACAGTTAATGGACATTAAACGTTAACGTCCACCAGTTTATATGTTATAACGTTTTAAATTCATTATAACAACTGTTTAAGAGTAGGACATATTTCCTAGTGTCAAGTTTTGTCATAGACGCACGCTCGTGGTGGTGAAGACGCCTCAGTGTGCTTGCAGCCCGTTCACAATCTACACTTGTGACCGGTAACGTGCATGCAATCCGCAACAAGGTAAAACTAAAAATCACGCGCTATATTGGAAATGACTTCATCGAGAAATTAATTATATGGTGACCTGTCGGTAGCCTATTGAATTCAACCTTATTGTAACGCTTAAATACGAAGACGCCCTGGATTCCGGGAAAAGATAACTAACCGTTTTTGTGTCGAATAAAGTTGGGTGCCACTTATAGAACACAATTATTTTTTTACTCGTCAAAAAAACGCCCCCCCCCCCTGGTAACGGGTATGCGCTTTAATAAATTAGTTAAATGAGCATCCGCAATGGATTGTACCGATTGAGTAACGATATTTTATAAAGCCATCCAGTCGATCAGATTCCGAATAAGCTCTACGTAAAATGACATATTTGCACATTTGTCGAAACTAATGAGAGTTATTTCTTGTTAACTTTTTGATGTTTGGACATTCAAAAGCGAAATGAGACTAATTAAGCATACCATGAAGCCTTGAGGAACAATATTATATTATGTAAATGAGCCTCGCTCTGAGAAAACAGGCTTATCAGGGAAAACAATTTCCGCTTTTATTTTATTTTATTTTTCGTTTAAAGGAAGTCTCTTCTTAGCGAAAATTACGTTTAGGCGGATGATGTCGTCCCACAGATTAACCTGTGCAGTCCGCACAGGCTAATCAGGGGCGTCAATTTACGCACGTGCATTAAACCCCGTTTTTCCAGAACGGAGCTCAATATAAATGTGTGATTTAGTCTTAGATGAAAATGTCGCATTATTGAATAACTTTGATCATTATGTATCCTAACTAAATATTGTTTTTCAACACATTATGCATAAGCAAAGACTTAACTGGCTATGATGCAATTGCGGAACTTAAAAACAAAACAATTTATATTTTGTCACGTGCACATTATCACTTTGTGCCGGTAATATTTGGATAACAAATACATAAACTCAACTCGAATATGGTCACATGTATAGCTTTCATATACTTATGTTCTGTGGTATAGACTACTGGTCGAAAAGTATAATGTTACGGAATACCGATTGGGCCATCGTGGCTACACTTTAAAATCCAGAGGGCGAGAACGCGAGAGTACGATGACGAGATTGCGACAATACGATGACGACAGTGCGACAATACGATGGCGCGAATGCGCGAACGCAATGGCGAGAATACGAGAACGCGATGGCGAGAATGCGACAGTGCGATGACTACAGTGCGACAATACGATGGCGACAGTGCGATAGTACGATGGCGACAATGCGAGAATGCGAAAAAGCGAGAGTACGATGACGAGGATGCGACAATACGATTACGACAGTGCGACAATACGATGGCGAGAATGCGAGAACGCGATGGCGAGAATACGAGAATGCGAGAACGCGAGAGTACGATGACGAGAATGCGACAATACGACGACGACAGTGCGACAATACGATGGCGAGAAAGCGTGAACGCGATGGCGAGAAAGCGATGATACGATGGCGACAGTACGATATGATTATCGCATTGTCGCCATCGTCCTATCGCACTGTCGCCATCGTATTGTCGCATTGTCGCATTGTCGCCATCGTACTATCGCGTTCTCGCATTCTCGCCATCGCGTTCTCGCATTCTCGCCATCGTATTGTCGCACTGTCGTCATCGTATTGTCGCATTCTCGTCATCGTACTCTCGCGTTCTTGCATTCTCGCCCTCTGGATTTTTATCTGAAACCACGATGGCCCTAACGGTATTCCGTATAATGTAGAGTTGTCGTCAACATATGTTTTTTTTTTTTTTTATCAGGCACATTGAGGTTCCCATCATGCAAGATTCTACCGAAGCCAAGATATTTCCATAAACGTACCTCACAATTCCACACCATGCAATTCGGGAAATCTTATTGACAGGGCTGTGCCCTCTCCTCATGCATATATTTACCGAGGAAAAATAATACATTGATATTATCATAAAGAATAAATATATAAATTGCAAAAAAAAAATAAGTTCGATACGCCCCTAAGGCAATCCTCAATGTATATGATGCAACTGAGCAAGAAGCGGATTTTCGAAACATAGGTCTTTGCGGAATATCACGTCAACAATTAATCATGAAAACCACGGACATCATTTTTTTAAGTATGCAAATCGTATTATTTTAGGGTAATTCCCTAAAAGTTTGCTGCTCGTGTATTTTCAAAAGACCGGATAAATAATCAATCAAATAAAAATGATAAATATATTAATTCTTAAACCACTGAACGACGTAAATGGACGTAAATCGTTTCAACATTAACGTCACGTGGTTTATATCCGTTGGCCGAACGCTTTTTTTGCCGTTGTAAACATTTTTGTCTGCACCACAAAGCTTGTTTATCTTCATTTGTACCAGGTACTCCTAATTTAAAACAAATAATGTGTTTTAATTACAGGATCATATTTTTTTGAACATAAATACGTAAATAAATAAATGCAATAACAATATGGGTTTTAATTAGCTGGTATTTCAAAATTTCGGTGATTTGCCAATGAAAATAGTTTTGAAAACCTCAAAACGTGGGACAGTTGTATATAAGAGCGGATTTACCATTGTTCACATCAGAGAAACAATAGCATTTTATACTGAGCTTATATTGAAACTAGTGACATTATTATTTTAAAATCAATTTATTCAGGAAACAAAACACTGCAGGTACGTTTTATTGTGATTAGTAATATAATTGCTTGATGAATTAATAATTGAATTTCTTGTGAAAAAAAAAACGTTCACATAATTAGTGAACTACAAATGTTTCTTTTCTTATAGTTATTCATATATGTCATTTTAATTGTTCTCATGTTAGTATTTACAGACGAAACACTGCTACGTTCTTTATCGAGACATATCATTCATTTACATAAGCTTCACATTGGATAACATGACTGGTATTGCTATTATTATTAAATTGGCAAACATCTAAATAGATTTTTCCAATCATAACACGGTATTTGAGATACCCGTTGAGTAATTTTCAAGTTTGACTGGTCAACGTACCGATGTAGATGTAGATGTAGACAAAAAGTATATACATACATCTAAAACTGTTACATCAAATATATGGATCGGAACAACGACGCACATAACCAAATAAAGCTTTCTGTAGAAAAACTGTTGTTATTAGAATGTGTGAATGATGTGTTTGACTGAAAACTTTATGTAGTTCTGAGACGAAACAATTTCAAGAACATGTTTGTATGTCCAATACTTAGGTCTGTTAATTGGTTCGTGAACATTGTGAAATGTGAACTGATTTTATTAAATAATTGGTCCGTGAAAATTGGATATGACTTAAGTAAACACTAAGTAATTGGTTACTTATACTCGTGTTTAATTGATTAAATCTATTAAAGATAGTTGGTTTGGTTAAAATGGGACAAGGTTTTATTAAGTAAAAAGGTCAAGATTTTAGTAAATAATTGACAAGTAAAAAAGTGCAGTTCTTTATTAAAACTATTATATAATTGGTTTGTGAAAACGGTCCTTAAATTTATTTAAAAATTTGTTGTTCGAAACGGGCCTTACAATTATGAAATAATTGGTTGTTAAAAACGGGAATGCTTTAACTCAATAAATGGTTGGCAAACTATGTTCTGTTAATACGGACACTTAATAAAGTAATCAACTGATTGGTGAATGCGGTCCATATTTTTATTGTAAGGTCAAGTCATCATGCTGAGCACAAGGACGTTTCTGGTTGTACTGCTAGCAGTTCTGCTGATAAACCCAGCCGACAGCTGGCGTCTCAGGAGAGTATGGAAGGGAATAAAAAAGGTTGGCTGCCAGGTGAGCGATCATATATTACTACTATATTTGTGAACAATATACTTGTTCAAATTTACTAAATAAGTAGTAGAGGTAGTAGTAGTAGAAGTAGTAGTAGTAGTAGTAATAGTAGTAGTAGTAGTAGTAGTAGTAGTAGAAGTACTAGTAGTTGTAGAAGTACTAGTATTAGTAATATTAGTATTAGTAGTAGTTGTAGTAGTAGTAGTAGTAGTAGAAGTACTAGACGTGGTAGTAGTAGAACTACTAGTAGTTGTAGAAGTAGTAGTATTAGTAGTATTAGTATTAGTATTAGTATTAGTATTTGTATTCGTATAAGTATTAGTAGTCGTAGTAGATGTTGTAACCGCAGAAATAGCAGCAGCAGCTACAGTAGTGACAAGTTGAATAACTAATAATAATAATAATAATAATAATAAAAATAATAATAATAATAATAATAATAATAATAATAATAATAATAATAATAATAATAATAATAATAATACAAAAAATATATAATAAAAATAACAATAACAGTAACAATTATAATAAATAAATAAATAATAATGATAATAATAAAATAATTATTATTATTGCTCTTTCAGTTGCTGTTCGGCGTAGCCTGTCCCGTGGCTATTCAGGCAGTGGGGGATGCAGTGCCCGTGCTGGAGCCCTTACAAGGTGTCGCGAACGAAAAGTGCGCCGTCAAAGCATCTGAGTGCAAACGCAGCGTAAGTGAAAAAATATATTGTTTTCTCATAGCTTAAGAACTACTCTGTACATTTTGTGTATTTGTGTTCATATAAATTATTTAAATAATAACTTACTTATAGCAACTTTGAATTAAATATCATTTATGTCGACACTTCAGGTTAACACATTGGAGATCATGGTCCCGTTCTCTGACGAGTTCTCTGACTACGACACCAATGGCGATAAGCAGATCGCCTACGAGGAGTTCGTGTTTGTTGTCATCAAGGCGGTCACATTGGCGGATCCCGGCCAGCTCCGGGAACCATTCTCCATTGCCGACGACAATGGTGAGGAATTGTATATATGTATAATAATTTATTCCTAAATAGAAGTATGAATGTTAACAGATGTTTGAATGTAAAACAAATTCTACATTTTGGCTCATTGTCGCCATCCCATTTGCGGAACACTGTGAGTTCATTGGTAAGCGCTAACCTATACAACGTTTGTTTACTTGATTGGTTATTATTAACGGCATCAAAATTAAATTATAAAACGAGGACACAAAACCTTTTGCAATTGGATAGGCTAATACGAGCATCTGGAATATACACATATTATATAACAAATAAAATAACTAATTGTTTACTTTTAAAGCTCTCGAAATATCTACGTTCTTCCACGCCTATAATGACCGTGTGTCGGAATGGTAAAATTAAACGTTGAGCTCATGTCATACATAAATTGGATCTGACACGGGTTGACATTTCATACCATGGGTTAGGGTCATGCGTTCAGAACAATATTAAAATTTCAACTCGTATTTTATCCACAGGCGACGGTGTGTTGGATATGGACGAATTCCAGGGAGCACCTTTCCTATTTGCTCGTAAGTATACTTGCAAATATATTGGTAATGTTTAGGTAGCATAACATTGCATGTATGCTTAAATGTGTGTTTTGTTAACAGCAGGAATATACACGAATGATATCTATATAAAGGGACGAGAAGACAGCCACACTATAAATTACTTAAAAAAAAATATTGAGATGGATTATACAATTGATAAAAACAATCCTTTTAAAGTAAATAAAGCATAGCAATCTGCTTTGTGCAGAGTAAAACATGTAAGCTACTATAAATTGTCAGCTAAATTATACTTATCGTAATGTTAGCAATACAGCGCCAATCAACTCAGTCACATTAAATTGTGTATGGAAAAAGAAAATTAAGTAAATGATTAAAAAAACCTGCTTTCTTGGTAAATGTTGTGTTTTGTTTACTTTCAAATCATAATTCAATGGTTTTCACGCTAAGATCAATCGCGGAAATAAGTGGTGCCGTATGTAATGAACGCGTGAAATATCTAATACACGTTTGCTGTTATGGCATCCCCCACAAAAGATATTTCGTTACATACGGAAACAAAACCAATCCAAACCCTTACGTAAACAACTGAACATATACTTACTATATCCATTGATAAATTATTGCTTTAGTACAATATGTACCTTTGTTCATTCAAACACAATTATTGGCAATACGTTTTATACTATGATACGCAATTTCAGACATAATTCACCATCAACACCAGAACCAACACATTATTACCAGGGAGACGGTTATTGGTGGAGACGAAACGATCGCTGCTGAAGCAGTTGGAGCAAACATCGTCCCAACAGAAGCCACAACGGCAACAAACAATGTGGTCGTCAATACGGGCAATGTCCTTGTCGATAATGGAATGTCAGCCAACAAAACTATCTTTTAATGAATTAATCGTCTTAAAAATTGATGCATTAAGTTTCACACTTTGTATTTCGACATGTTACGTGACTGCACATGATTGAATGAAGACATTTTATGAAAGGTTTAATCATAAACAATACAAAATAATATACTTTTAACAGTTGCGAGTACATGTGCGTCATTGTAAGTTCTATAATCTCTTTCCTTTTGCAAAGAAACCGTTTTAATCGCACATTTGTTGTTGAAATTTATAATTTTTACTTAAATGTTAGCTAGCCTTCGAACCGGTTTAAACCACAAATAAACATTGAATACGCTACCAGTTGTTCGAGTTCATTTTAATTTAATTAAATGTCTTTCAGGTTAGAAAACTAATTGTATGTGATATTTTTTGAACTGCAACTTATTACATTCATGTTCTTTATTGGCATGCTTCTGGCAAATATTGTCATGCTGTGTTTTGTGAGTTTAAGAAGTTTATTTACACGTGTGTGTTTTGTGATAAGTTCCGAATGCCGTTCATCAAGTTTAAACCCCAAATTATATGTATTGACCATTCAATTGCGTTTACTCGAGCTTTGATAATTTTTTATGTTTAATGTCGAGCTGTTTGTATTGGCCTGTTTTGCATATGCGTAAGCAATGTGTAACTTGTCTTTAATTAAAAGTTATTTCTCTCCTGATAATGTTTTCTGAGTTTGTTTTTATTTCTATAATCAATCGTATTTTTCTTTTGTTGCTTCGATTTGCGATAGAATTATTAACTGAAATTGCTCATGTATTTATGTAAGGTTGCAGGACTCAGAATACGAAATTTCCATATGCGAATTGTTATGGTATATGATAATGTACGAAATGCAATGTCTTCTCGAAAACTATCATGTAATGTCAACACCTGGAAACTTGACAACCAGAATCAATATATAATCATATAATTACATATATTTCAACCAATCGTTGTCATACGTTTAATTTACCAGTTGACGAAATTCTTATTTTATTATACTGCAACACTTCATCCTGATCTGAAACTCTATCAATTCAAGGCAGTAATTAACAAACTTTAACATGCCTAAAATCTATTAACACGCCCCTTTAATCAGAAAACATATTGTTAAAACATTTAATGTCTCACGCGCAATTTTGAACAATATGGATAATAAAGCAAACAAATGCTTCTTTATATACAAATTGTAAATATTTACAATCTTTCTATATTTCATAGGAAAAACCCATAATAAAAAACATTTATGTATACACATTTAATGAAAGAAATTGCCACCAATTTTACGAGTGTCTTTTAACATTGACATATTGAAAATGAGAAACTGCAGGCGATCCGGAGCACGTCATTAATTAATAATTAAATGACCTTGTCATAGTCGTTCGGTTTTCCTCGACTGTTTGTCATACAATTTCATTTTTTGTTTGATCCCGATGAGTTGAATATTTTTCTAGTTATAATTAATTACACGAAGAAAAAAATGCTTCATTTACGAAAGAACACTTTTAGGTCATAGTTTGTTGTCAAATAACAAACGGTCGGAAGTTTATATGTTTATGGGGTTCGGTCATGTGTGCAAAGCATTAGTGATTTGAGGTTAGTTTATTTGACCACAAACTATGACCTTCAAGTATAACGTCGATTCTGGTGCGTTTTATACTTACTATTTATCCTAATATGTATCTTAAATTATTCGCTCTATTTCGTGTGAAGCTCTGCCCATATTCATCAGCTATGGCTGTTCCATTGATTTATTCTACTAATTTTCACTACACTCGTACATTGCAATACACAAACTTACAATTAAAAGATTGCACATCAAACATAGGCAAATTGATACATAAATATAATTAAAATACTTTATTCGTTGAGAGCTTTTACAACAACAACAGCTACAGGCTTTGTGTGAAGTAAAATGTGTATGAATATTTCGGTGCATTGCTCACAACAACGGATAACATGTACTTGTATGACTTCTTAGATATATTGCAGAGCTAAAAGAGACTCGAAAAATATCACACCATCTATTTTTAATGTGTGTGCATATTGTGAATATATGTATTTATGACGTTTTTAATGATTGTGCTATAAATTAATAAGGTCTGTGCAGATGCTTTGTTTACATAATATTTCGACACGGAGCGTTCAATGATAATATTTACACACTGGTAGCAGGGGTGGCGAAATCAAATGTCCGAGTTGCCCGAGTCGTACATTTGCTTGTCTGGGCAACTGATTTTTTTTTTCAATTAAGTTGTCCGTGGACAACCAGTCGGGTCGAGGAATACAAAAAAAAACATTGTATTAAAGCCGTAATTAAGTTTTACATAACCGGATGTTGACATTGCGATTGCATTGTCAGTGCTATTTGCGGAGCAATCAAGCTAAAATACGGACACTCTCCTGCGCAGTGATCTCCCTTATTCTATAAGAGACCGGGAGCATGCCGCATTTTCAGCATTCGGCCCGACTGTTAGACCTGCTCAGCGTGTTGTCACAACACCCAACACAAAATCCAATTTTGTCCGGATTTTCTGTTTAATAAGTATATAGTGAGTGCAATAACTGTTTTTATACTGANTCAGCAATGGACAAGTTAAATTTCCTCAATGGTTGTCCGTGGACAAGTATAGTTTTTTGAGATTTCGCCACCCCTGCCGGTAGTAAACGTATCGGCTCAATCGGTTGTTTTAGCGCGTGCCGGAATGTGGTAAGTTTGCCAGTGTCGTGTTATAATTTGATATAAATCGTTTCCATTTGAAAGTATTCACAACCGAATTATAACGTTTTTCCCTCATATATCATCCTTTTGTTTTAACGAAATAAATACAGCTTTATGAGTATATCATAAACATATTGAAATATATTATATCATGTTTAAAGATATACGTACATTAACAATAACAATCACCGAATGCCAAAACGTTAACAATTTGCAGATGACTTGAATAAAATATATGTCAAACATATAAAAACATAATTGTAAGACTACATGAAATTCGTTAAAATGAAGAGAATATTGAATATCAGGGAAAGTGAGTCCATTCACTTCCGTTGTAGGGTTAGCAATTCTATGTTAGCTCAAAAGGTGTGAAAACCGATTGGGACAATGTATAAACTGTGATATTTACCAGTATTTCAATCGTTTAGAGACTTCAGAAGTATAATATCAAAGCCACCTTTTGCAAATTTCGTCAACAGTAATGTTATGCCACTCCCTTGCAAATTTGACCAGTGTATGTGACATCCGTCCACTGCACATGCAGATGTTTTACGGATTCTAACAGGCTGGCTCTGTCATTTTCCGGAAGTATGGACAGGTCTACACATCCAAGAATCTGTCCTGATCCCACCGTAGCGCAGCTTCGGACTGTCACCGTCGACTCAAGTGTTGCATCTGAATTAGATAAAGGTCTTAATAATTTAATTGACTGATGTTTGTATAAGTTAAATCTTCCTATCAGGACGTTGTAGGGTCCGTATTTAGGTGACCGTTTTCAAAATACACCAGAGTACCAATTACATCCTTGTATTGTACGAGAGCATTATTACAGGCACATTGTTAGTTTTAAACCTGTACAGTGTCTTATATATGATATATAATTGATGTGAAGACCGACCTTGACATACAAGTTTCTCAAGCTATTCAAGTGTTCGTTTAGAGAAGAGATTTACAAATTCAAATGAATGTCATAACTGATATGATGTTTTTGCTTTAAATGGTCACCTTTCAATCAATGAAAACTGACTCAGCATCTATTAAACGCTATCATCTTCCAATAACATAGACGAATTTTGATGTAAAGAAAAACAATATAATTATTTTAATAAAGCATGTTTGTGTATTCCAAAATTAGGTCCTCTTGCGTCTGAGGCTGAATTATGTGTGGACCCGGATTGTGTCCCCGCACTCCTACCTAATCAACCTACTAGACTCATTAAAGTTGTGACGAATTTCGAATTATTGCCGCAATTTTCAGCTTTTTAGTTGTTACTGAAATATTTTCAATTTTGGTGTGGTCTTGTATTGTGAGGGAGAAGCAAGAGGACCCGCAGGAAGCACCACCTGTCCGGTGTGGTGAACACCAACCAAACTCACATTTAATAAAGCAAATTATCTTTCACATAATGAAATAAAGCTTTTCTTACTCGGAACAACATTCCTCAGGCCCGTGGCAACTGCTGTGATAGTAACACGTTGACACGTATTATCTGGTTGAGGACACACATCTGGTTTGACCGTGTTGTCTGCGCATGCCTGGTCAGCAATCGTCATGCCGGGCCTTAGCCTCTCCATGATGACTCTGAACAGCGATGGCACGTTGGATATGTTGTAGGAAACATGCATGCACGATGGACACGACACTCCTGAAACATGTATGGAAAATATAATCAGCCAAGTAAACTAGAGCTTGTCACAGACGTTACGAATAAATATCCCCCCACGCCGAAACGGTGTATGTAGTTTAAACCTATTTATTTTAGCTCGATTGCATCGAAAGCCGTAGGCTCATATAAACGCTCTCGAGTCCGTTTCCTGGGACTATAACCAGTACTTGGGAAATAAACGGTGCATGTAGCTATTTATAGAAATAATTTCATAGTAATTACAAAAGAAAAGGCGAATGTTCAATATAAACACAACATGTTATTAAACAGAATCTTCACAAGCAACCTTCTTACCCGTTGATTGTCCATATACGTGAATGGAGGACGATGCCATCAGCAGACACAGCACAGGTACAGGATTTATAGAAACCATTATTGTAAAAGTAAAGCCTTTCGGTATTATGAGCGTCAATAAACAACGAAGTCAACCGTTATGCTGTGGTTAACGCGTTTGACACTGTGTTTATACCTACGTTGTATTATACAGGTGTATATTAGCATATATTGTGCAACAAGTACAAACAGAATGCGGATGTTCGAGGACAATGACGAATATTATTGTTAATTAATGAGCACGTTTCGCAATCGTTGCATGGGAATTTCATATTGTTGAAATAAGGGGATTTATGTTTGAATTCCATATTGTTCGCAGCTGTGACATTTTTACATGTTAATGAATATTGACATTGTTCTGTACTTTCACGTGTTTTCAATGTCTAACTATTGTTGACGAAGCATATGGAACAGTTAACAAAGGTAAACACTCGAAAAATATACAACAATATTCCTTTGAATGACACGTGTAAATTAAAATACGCATATTTTGTATTTATCATTTTCTTTTGGTTCCCTTAGTCACTGATAAAGAAGCCAGCGAACAACTGATATGTTTAGTGCAGACAATTAAAGTCGTATGAAACACATGCTTTGACAACAGGATCATTATTCTTGTAACCAAACCATAAGATTTGTGTAACGAAGAAACGTTGAATGCATGTATATTTACACTTGTATGTTTTAAAAGTATGCCTTTATGTAATAGAATCATTTAAAGTTAGAACAGATATTCTAAATGCAAGAATGCTTGAATTGTTGATCCTCTTTTTTTTGGTTTTGTCGTTATATTTAATTTGTGTTCACGCCACTTTATTCGCTAAGTAAATGATTTATAAATATGTATTACACTGTGTTCCTTTCACAATTGACTGCACTGTCTTTATTATTAGTTATTGACAGTGTACATTGTACACGTCGAAATAAACTGTCTGTCTGTCTGTCTATGTTTTGTCACTACTTCTGGGCTTAGTGTAAGGATCGGCGAAACACTCAACCGCTTTAAACCACAAATACTTAGCATTGACCGTTGGGCGGGGTGACTCAAATTTTAGTTATTATTGTTTCATTTAAAGTTGTATGAATTATCATGTATTATATATGCAGTCGGTCACTTGCCTTAAATACAAGACTAACGAATTTAAAACTAATTTTTCCTGTGTCCTGAGTGCATTAGACTGTAGTCTTGATTTTACCTGTCCAGTTTGTCTGGAGCAAAGCTGTAAACTTGGTCCTGTATTGTTTAATAATAAACTGTTTTACTTTTACCTTTTTATGTGACAAACACTTGTTCAATTCAACTTCACTGATCACTACACTCGAGTGTTTCTTCACTGTTTCAAATACATTGCCTTTTTTGCAGGTACTGTGATTTGATTGAATGTTAACGGCAATTGAAATAGTTAAGAGTCCGTTTGTATTGGCAAACATGAGCACGATAAGCGGTGTTAGGTTTTTAAACAGGCGACTTACGTGTTAGTCAATTCATGTACTGTTGAATACATTTCTAAAATGAATTAAACACGTATCTTTTTGTATAAACCCAAACAACAACAAACTGAACACAGTTGATAAACTGAGCTATACGATAACATGTATATTTATACATGATACAAAAAGAAACCACGTTGGGAATATATTGGTTAATGGCATTTTATTCTCATATATGATCATGAAAATAACAACTCTAAGCTGAGTTCAGTTTACTCAAAACAAACCACCGCCAAATAAAAATGAACAATTGGAGACAGTTGCCGAAATACATAAATTAATGTTACTTATTTAAAAAACAATGATACAATTATCAAGGGAGGTCACTATTTCAATCTAACTATATTGACATCAATAGTAGTCCGTTCCCTTTCGCGCAATTTCAGTCGTTAGTCAGTAATAAAACGGAGCAGACGTACGTTTGTTTTCTCCGTTTGGTTAAAAAAGGCATATACTGGGGTGTTTCCAAAAGACGACGTATCGAACAACACCTTATTCGATAACAGAGACAATTGTAAGTTAGGACAAAAAGTGGAGGCTGTATTAAAAGTGCAGCTCGGTGCATTTACGCCGAAGAAAATACCCATTTCAAATGCGCGTGATAAACTTTCATACGAGCGCGCTCGACTGGAAACCTTTAAAGAAGGCCTCTACCCGCCGACTGCGTGAGGAAATAGTGGAGCTAAAACAGAAAATCGCTGATTTTTATACGGTGGATAAAGATAGGTTTCCACCCGTGTAAGGCTTCGGTTTCGTAGGTCCCTCTTCGCTTCAAAAAATTCGCGGCACTGCTTCCATTAATTAAAGATATGATCACACAATGCTTGCCGATTGATGGAGATGCATGATACAGGTACGTCAAATGATGCCAGGACTTATTTAGTATGTTTTCGATCAGGAAATGTTTCGCAATGCTCGCACATTCAGAAAAAGAAAGCTCAATTGTTGCCTCAAACATACGTTTCTAGTCAACTTCGAAATCGTTCGGACAATCTAACGATGGCCCAGTTTTTAGACGGTTATTTTTGCCATAATACTTAACTTATTTAATAAGAACACGATAGTATCGCTCAATGAAATCAAGCGCTGAGTCAAATATTCACGATCACTCATACGTTTAGCTCATGTATACCAATGCACAAGTATACTGAACACTTATCAGTAGTTTTTCAATGACATCAAGCATGGGATGACAATTTCACCTATACAGATACTTTGAATCTGTTATTGATTTGCTCTAGTGCAAGCAAAACGAACCGCACCGCGACGGTGAATAGAATGTCAATACATTATGCCTGGTTCCGATCGAAGTTTCAAAAGCAATAATGCTCAAAGATGTCTCCACATCCGAAGCTAATCGAAGAAGAAATAGTATTCAATGCATTTGCGATGTTTAAAGTTTTGGAAGCTAATTTACCACCGGATTGATCTTCTGCATGCCCCAGCAAGAATGACTGACTATCGTCTGATGTTTCACCTCACCACCGGAAATAACTTGCGTGGATGCGTCTGTTCACAGCTCGTATATCGTTTCGTCCCTTTCATCAGTGCAAGTCGTTCAGTCGTCACATACGTCAGCTCCAGTCCTTCGTTCGCACAAACGTCAGCGTTAATTGTTCACTCGTCAAATATGTTTACGTCTGCGTTTCCGTCGTTCATACGTCAGATCCAATCGTCCCGTCTTCACATACGTCATCACCAGTCTTTCCATCGTCACATACGTAAGATCCAATCGTCCCGTCATCACATACCTCAGCGCCAGTCTTTCCCTCTTCGCATACGTCAGATCCAATCGTCCCGTCCTTACATACTTCAGCGCCAGTCGTTCCGTTGTTCTATACGCCAGTGACAGTCGTTCCGCAATCAAATGCGTCAGCAATAAACGCTCTTGCTGAATATCACCAATCGTCGTCATCGCCATTCGTTTCTAGGAGCAGCTCGTCCACAGTGTCACCGTCAGCAGAAGTTTGTAACCTCAGTTTTAGTACAGACGCTCAATAATACGACGTTCCCTTTGTTGATACCCACAGTTTTCATTTTAAACTTGAAATCCCTTGATACTATAAAAGTTATTCGCCACGTCCTTAGAGGCGATGAATATATTTTGCATTGCTTACATTTCTTCTCAACTAACTTACTTACAAGGGTTTCGCTAATTTCCTTTTTCTTTCTCCTAAAGTGCCTGCTTCGTGTCCTTATAGAAATGCATGATGCTTAAGATTTATTTTTTCAGTTTCATTTGATTTTTTCGCGTTTGCTTTTTGGGTATCACTGATTTCGTCATTCTTGTTTTGCTCAAATACGCCAAAACGAATCAATTTGAAGTCACTAATATAGAAGGAAGTTATTACTGTTTCAAGCTCTTAAATTAGTCTATCAATGCACATCCTATCGATGTTTGCAAATTGGTTTTGCGCACATATTTTTTTTGTTTTACTGCAAATAATTGTTGCATTACAAAAAAAAATAGTATTTAGCATTTTCAAGTGTTAGATTTACGGTAAGGTCACACAATAGCAAAACTATATATGTGTTATACCTTTTTATTGATACGTTTATGTCTGAATCCATGTCATTGTGTTCAAAATCCGATTTTAATTATTTACGTCATGTGTAGAATAAATAACGTTTTAACTTCGTACAATGAAATGTAAACTTGCTTATCGTAAAAGAAACAGTCATGAAAGTTCACAGATCACCGTTGTATGACTTTAGCATTGCTCGAAAATGGCAAACATCGCCCCACACACACATCCACAAACAAACTGCGCGATTGGCATGGCATATAGCAGTTTATTTAATTATTATTTACATGTAGCGTGTCAACCATATGTTCTTTTATCTCTCTCTCCCTAAATGTCAACGACGATGTCTGCGATCCTTTAACTAATGAATACCCTAACTCTTCGGGATTCGATTTTTCTCGGCAAAACGCGCTCATTTATTGCGAACGAAGGGAATGTTAGTAAATGTTATATTAATGTTCCTTGTATATAAATGACTAACTCTTGTGTATATGTGACACGTATATTCAAAATAACAAATCCATTGCGTGCTACTTACAAAATTCCTGTACATTTAATGTTTAATTTATTCGCAATTCCGACGTGTTGTTTTGATGCCAGTTTCGATAGTTGCAACTGCTTACTTTTAAGTCAAAACAATTCTAAGCTTATTGTTAATTTCATTTTGTGCAAATGGCCTGCTTGCAAAAAGTAATTTACATTTCCTACTTGTTCAAGCCAATTCATGTTAAGTATGGGCACAACTCGGAGATTACTGAAAAAGCTTAAAGGATCATGTTGTTTTTTTTCATGGCGTTGGACAGGTTCCATTCATATTGCGTAATGTTAATTGCTAAGTAACAACTTCTCATTGAAAAATGCAATGTTAATGATTCCTATTAAACGTTTTAATGTCTTTTTTTTCCAGTGTACATAAAGATTTTAAATGCAAACACCTTATTAGATGATATA
The DNA here is from genome assembly GCA_007657795.1 of Dreissena rostriformis. Taxonomy (NCBI): domain Eukaryota; kingdom Metazoa; phylum Mollusca; class Bivalvia; order Myida; family Dreissenidae; genus Dreissena; species Dreissena rostriformis. Next base: position 63,018 of record VMBQ01003099.1, read on the forward strand.
ATAAAACATTACTTTCATATTTGTTGTTAAATTCATGTTTAGCTTGACAATTGAACTTCTACAAAAATAATTGTTAAAATTGAAAAAAATCATAAGAATTAAAAGTCTTCATATTTATTTTAAATATGATTAATATTTTTTAGAAATCTATAATGCTTAAGTAACAAAATATAAGCAATAGCAACGAGCTAGGCAATAACATAAAATGGATTTGTAATTTGCTGTCTATGCGCAAGATTGTGTCATTTATATACAAACGATGTTCGTTTTTATTTATCTGATATTTGTTCAAATAACCTTTCATACAGCATAACTATTTAAAAGAGCATACTTTTCGCCATTGTTATGTCTATTCACAGAGATGAATCCAAATGTCCTGATTTAAGTATTCGTTTTACGAGCTCGATTTTAAAACTTGATATCCCCGCGTATTTANGGTAAATAATTTAGATTGTTTTAAACAAAGAAATACTAATTCGATCGTAACAGTGCGACGATATTAACTTGTATCAATGCATACAAACCTGTTGTCGGTTGGTTGCATTGTTTCGAATGACTTTCCCTAATTGGCTTTGAAGTTTATATACATTTAAATATGGTAAAAGAGAAATGTTGTTTATCATGGCTCATTGTATAAGCGCTAGAGTACGAAGCGTCGGGTCGACATTAATCTTTATGGCCCCAGTGTCAAATGGTTCAGTTGAAAATCTTCTCTAAACACATGCTGACAATGAGGTTTACCTTACGAACTACCATGTTTGCTTGATAGTTCAAACATTTTCACTGACAAAAGTCCACAAATATAAGTAGGTAAATATGACCTAAAAAGTCGAGGAAGGATATATGAGATTTGTTTCCATACTTATTTCTTATGTAATCTTGTTTGATACACATGTGTATGCTATACTTTTTTTAAAAGAGTTACACAAACTGTATGTCAAACGTATGCATTTAATATATAACCTTATAAAACCATATGAATTGATACGACTGTGTTAGTATTATTTGCAATAGAAGTCACGCTAGTCCACGAGTTTTTAATGAATAGCTTTGCGCAGAGTAAGAAATCCAATATTATCGCAAACTTCATCAACCGCTTCATTAACACACATGGTATTTCGTTAAAGTTAAATCAGATTTAATCATTAATGCAATGTGTACGGTTAATTGATAAAACATAATACTTGGCATGGTCATCCCAGTGGCTTGATATAATAGAACGTCACCGAATATCACATCGTATTCGATTGTCCAATGGGCAATAACTGCAAATTATAAACGGAATGTAGCTAAATTATTCATCGATTGCTGGAAGGATGGCTTTGTTTGTGAATTCCATCATATCATTTTAAGGCATTTCTGAACGTAACAATACAAACTATGTGCCTTTAAATTGGAAGCATAAGCATTTTGTGAACATAGTTTCACTACTGCACTACGAGTTTGTAGCGAAAAATGCACACACTCTGTTTAAGTAGATAGTTAACGATTTTGAAAAAATATTGATATAAAGATTTTATTATAAATTTGAGTTAAACTTGAAAATCACGTTTGTACTATGCATTATGCATTTGGCTAAAAAGCAGTTTTATGCGTAAGATGCATGTTGTTGTTGTTGTTGTTGTTGATGTCAGTGATCTGATTGGAGAGAATGCGTTTTGTTTAAATATAATCACGCCCTCAATGCCCTTTAATAAGGACAACAATTCACGTCTGTTTTTGTCTTCTTTATTATAACCAAGCATGAAATAAAATATCTGCGCAATAACCAAACATTTATAAGAAAGCGAAAGTTAAACGGAAAGACACGTTCACATTAAGGATAAAAGTATATGAAATAAATATGATTACAACTTTAATGGAACACATTCGCCATTCTTGATGGTGGTCGGGAGCTCTCCAATGGATGTGCGTCTGTTTGAAGCAGATATCTGCAGACGTACGGAACGTTTGGCAATCGTCTGTGGGATCGTAAGAACATCGGGCGTCTACGATGATCTGTGCGGTTTTGCATCTAGAAAAAAAAACGTTGATGGTAAGGAGGAGTAAGGAATAGTAGTTGATAATTTAATTTACAGTGTGAGGCTGAAAAAAAAACAGCGAAACATGTAGAGTTATAAAAAGCCGATAGTAAAGACGAAGATGATGTGGATGCGCATGCTGCTGATGATGATTATGAGGAGGAATAGGCGGAGGATTGTGATTATATTGATGATGAGGTTAATGAGGATGACGACGATGACAAACTTACCAACTGCCTGTGATATTCCGCTCTCTGTTCTTCGATCGTCTCCCTAAATGGGTGGCGGGGAGTAGTCAGGGCCACTATTTGGTGATCGGGAACTATTCCATCGGCCGGCGGAAGTGCAGGGTGCGCGAAAAGGCGGAGCGGAAGTTGCGGCGGGCGGCGCTGCAGGAAGTCGTGAAAATGCATCACCATCAAGCGCATGCGTTCACCTGGTAAAATGAACATATACATGATAGATGTTTTATATACATTAAAATCCATATACATTTCATATGTTATAGTCGTCCGCTCCCGAATAAGTGTAGCTTTAGTATAACAAAGGCCATTTACGAAGAAATCGAAGTGTTATACTGATTAGTAAATGATTCATTGTGCATGCTTACAGATCGCAAAAAGGGACTGTTTCAATACAGCATATCGCAACAAGGGAATGAAACGCTGAAAGGAAATAAAAACGTCACTTTCTAAGTTATTGTTCTTGTATAAAGACCGGATTATCGTCTGACTATTTGAATAATTGATTGTGGCGTTGATTGTTAAACTGATTTTGTAATAGGTAAGTATAATGTTAAAATATTATAAACTGGGCCTCGAATGATTGAAAAACTAACTAATCCGGCGGTGCACACTAATCTGACCTTTTTAAAATCTTTTTAAACACACATATCATTTCAACTGTTACCAAAATAAAACTTCCATTTGTAGTTAAATGTGTAAGCGTTGTTTTTATCTAGCGCTAAGATTGTTTTTTCAAAGATTTCAGAAATCCTTTTAACAACGTGTGAACTGATTCAATGATTCAATCATGCATTAAGATATTAGACACACTCTGTAACAACAGGGCTTAATGCATGTGCGTTAAGTGTCGTCCCAGATTAGCAGGTGCAGTACGCACAGGCTAATCAGGGACGACATGTTCCGCCTTTTCTGGATTTTCGTTAGGGGGAGAGACTTCCTTTAAACGAAAAATACCATAAAACCGGAAAGTGCCGTCCCTGGTAAGTGTGGGCGGACTGCACAGGCTTATATGAAACAACACTTTACGCACATGCATTAAGCCCGGTTTTTTCCAGAGCGAGGCTCATAATTATTGACGGGTTGATTGATATCACTATTACCTCATTAATATATTAAACTATGGATTGGTGGATTGGTACCTGGTCGGTCTAGCACGTGGTACTGGTGGGCCCAGGGGAAGTCAATTTCATGTGAGTCGCCTGTCACCGTTGGGCGATCGAAGTAGGGGCTCTGTGGCAGGTATATCCTATAAACGTGGGCGTGGTAATAATGACGCATATTGACATGTATTATTAAGCGTCAAAGAACGTTTGATTGAAACCTGTGCTTATGAAAAGTAAACAAGATTTGGTTTTATATATGAAGTAATGTTATAAGCGTCTACTTACAAAAATACTTATTCCTTGAAAGGTTTCGGGTTTGTTTTGTTTTAATGTTTGGAGAAGCAATTACAAATTTTGTGTAGTATATAAAATAACGAAGTTATGTTTCTCGATGCTACGAAATCTTAAGACCTTTAACAAAAAAAAAATAGTGTGTTTTGTGAAAGTATTGTGAAGTTTGTGTACCTGCGTTTAGTATAATTTGATTTGGTCTTTCTTCCAAATCGATTGCAGTTAATCGTAATGTTGAAAACCGACTCAGCAATTTCCAGCCATGACGTCGCCGGAAACCCTCTAATAATGCACCCATCACCGTCGGTCTCGTACGTCAAAACTCGTTCGATTCCGTTCCAAACTCGGTTAGGTCCGTATTCGAACTCGACGTCCGGAAAAGCATCATTGAATTCGTAGCTTTTGAAGCCTCTGCCAATATTTATTACCGGCCTTTCGTTGGAAAGCATAATAACAGCTACGTTGTCATTTAATTCAGCATCCTCGACGAATGTGTAATTATCAACCAAGAGACCCTCTGTTATTAAAGCAAGATAATAAATTTCATTACGAGAAAGTGGTCGCGAAATTGAAGGTCGTTTCTGTTCAGTAGCTGTTTCAAGTTCAGGCGTGCTTTTCCGAATCTTTTGTCCAAAATATGCAAACACAGCAAAGCATCCGATGGTCTTTTGTGGTCCGAGATTTTCTCCGCGAGATTTTGACAAAAATAGTTTTTTCAGACGGATGTAGAAAGGCTCCCCTTGCCTTCCCAAATGCCGATAAGCAGAGACTGGCATTTTGCGGTGACGCTCAAAGAGCGAAATGCTATAGCTTAAACACCAGCTGGAAAGAAGAAAAAAAAAATGGGAAAAAATAAAACTATTTGTGTAATAACAATATCAAATACATAATATTTTGTGGTTGTATTGGTCATGCTGTGTAACTTGCAAGTCCATTAAAACATGTTTGACATAAAAGATTGCATGTGATCCACATAGTCTGTTTTGACTTGCTTGGACTGTGCTGAATAATTGGGCGTATACATCTGTAAACCAACGATTTCTATGAGCCTCGCTCTGGGAAAACGGGGCTTAAAGCATGTACGTAAAGTGTCGTCCTCGATTACCCCGTGCAGTTTCCACAGGCTAATCAGGGACGACACTTTCCGCTTGTATGGTATTTTTCATTTGAAGGAAGTTTCTATTTAGCGAAAATTCAGTTTAGGCGGAAAGTGTCGTCCCTGATTAGCCTGTGCGGGCTGAACATGCTAATCTGGGAAGACACTTTCCGCAAATGCATTAAGCCCCGTTTTCCCAGAGCGAGGCTCTAATGTAATAACACAATATCCAATAAAAAATAGTTTGGTGTTTTATTGGTCATATTGCCTGTCGATTTTTAACATATTTGGCTGTAAAGATTACAGCCGATCCACATAGCAAGTTTTTTTTTTTTATCTTAATACCAACGATTTATATTTAATTTTAACTGTATATGTAGACTAGATAAAATGTATGAGTGAAAACAATTATTATCGCCATGTTATTTCAAAACTTAAAAGCGGTGTTTCTAACATTCAACACATGTGTCCATGCATGCATCAGAAAAAAACGGATTGGCCCGAGAAAGCTTAAAAAGTTAAACTGATATAGCCTGATTTCTGGAAAACACAAAATACATGATAGATATCAGCATGATTCGATGTGGTTCGTATTCTATTTAGAGATTATTCACTGGGCATGCAAGGCCGGGAGGTCATATCGGCCCGACAGAGCAGTATCAGCCCGACTTTTCTATGATGCGATGCCTTGGCGCCAAGGCTTCCATGCCTTGTTTGCTTGTTTATAACGTTTCATTATAGGCGAATTTCAACAATATTTAGTCCACAATAACTGCCCGCGCTTCCAGTTTATATTGAATCGGCTGAAAAATTGGGCCTTGACGCTATTATAGACATTTCTTTCTGGCTAAAACAGTTTCTATATTATTAACAAATCATTTACTGTTCCAGTCGATGTAGCAACCGCAACGTCGATGGAAAGTACAATATCAGTGCTTAAGCTGCGCTCAGGGAAAAGGGGGCTTAATTCATGTGCGTAAAGTATCGTCTCGGATTAACTTTTTCAGTCCACACAGCCTGTTCAGGAACGACATTTTCCACCTAAACTGGATTTTCGCTAAGAAGAGACTTCCTTCAAACGAAAATACAATAAAAGCGGAAAGTGTTGTCCCTGATTAGCCTGTGTGGACTTTCTATGCTAATCTAAGACGACACTAAACGCACATGCATTAAGCCCCGTTTTCTAAGAGAGGCTATTTTACAATGGAACGTTCACCATATTTGCTTATAAAATAGCCTATGATATTTTCATAAGGAATTAAAGATAATATAATCAGCTTGAGATATAAAAATAATATTTGATTTCATTCAATGTGCACTCACATTTATAAATCTGTAATGGGATTGTAGGCTTCTTGAAACCTATTACAATTTGTCCTTAATCGCATGTTTAATCTCTCTTTTTTTTTGGCCATATTTAGTCTAAAGCCGTGAATAAGTAATACGTGAAGATCGATAGCTTATTTGACTATTGATCGCCTGAACACTGGTGAATTACTATGTATATATTGACCCGGCTTAGTGCACGCAGAATTAAAGAATTGATTGTTTTTATACCGTATTCATTTAACATATGTTGGTATTTTTTTACAATCACTTCGTAAGTGAAATTTTTATTGTATCACTGCTTTTCTATTATTGTGTGTTTGTCATATGGAATGATTTAAGTTATACTAATTTATTGTTTCAAAAAAGTTTACTTAATGCGTGAATCAGGCATATGTGAAGTTGTGTACATTTGTTAAAAAAACTGAAAACCTTACAGTTGAACCATAATTGAGCCTCGCTCTTTAAAAAGGGTGTTAAATGCATGTGCGTAAAGTGTCATCCCAGATAAGCATGTGCAGTCCGCACAGGCTAATCAGGGACGACACTTTCCACGTTTATGATATATTTCGTTTAAAGAAATTATCTTCTTAGCAAAAAATCCAGTTTAGGCTGAAAGTGTCGTCCCTGATTAGCCTGTGTGGATTGCACAGGCTAATCTGGGACGACACTTTACGCACATGCATTAAACCTTTTTACACAACGAGGCTCATATGCTTTCGTTCGTATATTTCGGTCAATTCTCTGACAGATGTTCTTAATTGAAAGATGATACAAAATTCAACAGTATTTGCCCTATGCATAATTTATTGAATTTCGCTAAGTCGGCTTTAGAAGTCAACGGGGAATAATGAAGAAAACCAGCGTTTCTGGTAAAGGTTACAACACAACTACACACATATAGCTACCAAACATGTGCGAGGCACGAGTCATTGTGTTTTCAAGTCTCATATAGTGTTTTGGAGTGATGAAGACGTTTAATTTTATATGTGATTATAAAATAAACAGATTATTTTAAACTGTATTTCTTGTTTTTGTTAAGAACAGTGAAGTGAATTTATAACAGTGCGTTTTGAGTTCCTAAACAAGTGAAACCACGAAAAATGATGTCAGCAATTGAAACGTGGGTATTAGTTCTGACGGAATGCTTGTGGATTTACAAAACAATGGGTAAGTAGTCATGTGCACGTGAAACTGATTAGCTGCGATATGGTTTAAAGAGCAAATATGAGCCGCTTTCTCGGAAAACTGAACGTAATGCATTTGCGTAAAGTGTCATCCCATATTAGCTTGAGCAGTCCGCACAGGCTAATCAGGGACGACACTTTCCGCTGTTAATGAATGTTTCGTTTAAAGGATATCTCTTATAAACGAAAATCCAGTGCAGGCGAAAAGTGTCGTCCCTGATTAGGTTGCGCGGACTATCTATTTACTAATATTTGATTCGTACAATAATATTCCGGTCGTATATATGCATTTAATAATTTGCGTTTCTGTTTCGTGAAGTTATGCTGGAAACAGTCATGTTGGAACAATATTCTTATTAATAAGTTATCAAAGCATACACAAATAAAATAAGCTTTATATACCTTATATACTGTTATGTCTACCGCGGTGTTATTCTCAGGAAATATTATCAAAAGGACATAGCTTCCGTTATGGCAACGACGTCGCAAGACTCAAATAAATGACGTCACATAATGCTCAACGACGTCTTATGTTTATTGTCTTTATTATTTATTATGTGTATTTATTTATTTATTTGTGTAATTATTATATTTTAAATCTTTAAATTATAAATAAATGTACATCTTTATTTAATTTTCCTCTTATTATTATTATTTTATTTTATTATTATTATTTTTTTTTTTTATTTTTTTTTTATATTATTAATTTTATTAATTTTATTTTATTTATTGGTCTAATTGATTCATTCATTTATTTATTTATATGTATGATTGATTGATTGATTGACTGACTGATTTATTGATGATTGATTGAATGATTGATTGATTGATTGATTCATTCATTCATTCATTCATTCATTCATTCATTTGTTTATTCGTTCATTCTTTAATTCATTCGTTTTTTTATTCATTCATTCATTCAGTCTTTCTTTTATTCATGCAGTTATTTATGCATTCGTTCATTCAAAATTCTTAGTCGTCATCTTCGAAGTCATTGAAATTTTTAATTTTTAACCGTTTATGAAAAAAAACTAAATTGGTACATTTTTTTGACTACGTAATGTTAACTTATTCGCTGTTTTTTTTCTCAATTTTTGCAGAAACCACTTGTATCGTGCCGTCGATACTGTGTCACAAATCGTTTCAGCATAAATATTTGCCCGTGTAGTCAGAGACGACAGTTTCCACCTTTACTGGATTTTCGTTTAAAAACGACTTACTATAAACGAAAAAATACCATAAAAGTGGAAAGAGTGTTGGCCTTAATAGTTATGTATGGACTGCACAGGCTTATCTGGGACGACACTTTACGAATATGCATTAAAACCCGTTTGTGTAACATAAAATAAAATGATACTTAACGATCTTTCCATAAATAAGCACCAAACTTATCGTTGTAACAGTTCCCAATAATACAGTTAACAGAACTTCAGAAACTTGATACACTTTAAAATATTTCAGTTGCAAAAATATCTGTAAGCTCATATGTGGATTGAAATAAATAGTAACCAAAATTAAAAGTTAAAACATAATATGTGTTATATTATAGCATAAGTAATACATTCGATACTATATAACGTAATTAACCCCGATATGTAGAATGCTTTTTTAAAACTCATCATTGACCTTGCGTGATTCTTTCCAATTACAATTGAATATTTTATTGGGGCCATCTGATTTTTCTTTCGAGCCGATATTAGCTATACACGCATTGCAACATCAAGCATTGTTGATAAACTGATTACTCCGAATAATTTATTTATGTATAAACCGAAAAGTGTTTCTATTTTTGTAATTTTGTGTGCATGAGTGCAAACATTTTACTACTTAAGATCACCTGGGCACGAACTGCTCATGATGGGCTATTTTGGTCGGTCTATGCACGTTCTCGTGCGTCGTGTGTCGAGTTTATTCAACTTTTATCTTGATGACTCTGTAGAGGCAACAGTTTTCATGTAATCATAATGAAACATAATCTGCATGTTTATGTTTACAATCTCTGTGCAGAGTTTGAATTTTGGTAAACTGCGTCAAAAAAGTAGGTCACCATGTCAAATCTTAGACAAGCCTTACAACCAGTCTAGATGTAAGATTTAAGACAAACTTCGAGGGTCAGAATGCTTATATCTATACCGAGTTTGAATCTGGGTCACGTGCGTCCAAAACAAACAAGGTAACAAAGTCGAATTAAGAAAACCCTTGTTTCCACTCTCGAGGCCACATGTATTGCTAAATCTGTGTGAAACAGGTCAGAATGTTGATGTTGACAATATCTTCGCCGAGTTTAAATATGGATCATATGCGTCAAACAAACTAGGTCACCAGGTCAAATCTTACAAAAATCAGTTTTCCACTCTAGAAGCCATATATACGACTCAATCTTTATCTTGAAACATTTAAAACATGTGTATCGTTACAATATCAAGACCATGTCTGAACAGTGTTCTATTGAGGTAAAAAAAAAATGTTACCAAGTCAAATCGTCAAATATTGTTGTACTTTGAAGTCAGGTGAGCGCTTCAATGCCATCATGACTCTCTTCTTTTAATTATCCGCATCACAAGAAGACGAGAATATATCGCTCAAACATTCGGCTTGTCCAAGGTTGTTCATCTGAAGAGATGAAGCAAAACTTTATGATTCTGTAACCAATTGCTTTTTCACCTTTAATATGAGCCTCTGTGAAAAGCGGGTTTAATTCATGTGCGTAAAGTGTCGTCCCAGATAAGCCTGAGCAGAACGCACATGCTAACCAGGGACGACACATTTCTCTTTTATATTGTTCGATTCAAGAAAGTCTCATCTTAGCAAAAATCTGGTTAAGGCGCAAAGTGTCGTCTCTGATTAGCCTGTGCGGACTTCACAGGCTAATCTGGGACAACACTTCACGCACATGCATTAAACCCCCTTTTTATCAGAGCGAGGCACATATTAAAAAAAAACTCGCTGTATGATGCCATTTATTTAGACTTGTACAAACTTATTCCGTTTATTACATACATAGGCGACTGCACCAAGCCGTCTTTGAGCTCCAATTCCTACACGTTGACAAGCGACAAGGCCGCTTATGCCGTAAACGAGACCTACGATATTTTCTGCACGCCGGGATACAAGGCTTCCGGTTCCGGTACTCTGGTCTGTGGGTCACAGAAAGCATGGTCCCTGGAGCCGCCCACGTGTTCACCGGCAGGTACTGCATCTTAAACTTGCGTCCAGAGATTTAAGCGGCTCCCAGCATTGCTCTATTTAAACATACTGTATCTCAAATTTGCATCTAGAGATTCTACTGGTTTCCGAGCATTTCTCTGATTGAACATATGTTTCTCATATCTTAGTTTTCAAAAATCTTTGTTGAACAAAAAGTAAGCTTTTTCAGATGATTGTTTTTTTTTTAAATTAGCCCTAATCTTTTTTCCACTTATCTAGTCAAAACTGATTTTTCCTCAAAACGTAATGTTTATAAATATTTTTACCAAAATTAATTTTTGAAACCATAACTTTTTCTTAAATCTTATTCTCTACATTTCTGCAAAAATGTGTCGTGTTCTGAGAAAACTGGGCAAAATGCTTGTGCGTAAAGTGTCATTCCAGATTAGCCCATGCAGTCCGCACAGGCTAATCCGGGACGACACTTTCCATCTAAACTGGATTTTCGCTAAGAAGAGACATCATTTAATCGAAAAATTCCATAAAAGCGAAAATTGTCGTCCCTTATTTAGCCTGTGCAGACAGCACAGGCTAATATTGGATGACAATTTACGCACAAGCATTATGCCCAGATTTCTCAGAACACGACACATTTTTTTAAACGTGAAAATTGAGTCAGTATTCTTCACACATCACGCAACTTCTTGTTCACATCTTCTATGATGCTCGTTACCGCAATTATATGACATATGACCCTATTTATTTCAGTTCAAGTCCTTGTTTAGTTATGACAATTTTGACAAAACTTTTTGTTCTGAAAGCATGTCTTATCAGTGTCTATTAATTTGGTTTTCACATGGGAATCTCTGATGTGCTTATTTCGAAAATAACCAATCTGCATACACATGTATGCGCTATTTTCTTTTTAACGTGCAAGTGGATCTTGATTTCTTGTTCGCTTGTTTCTACAGTAACAGTCATAGTGTGTTAAAACTGTATTATAAATGAAACAAGACTTTGACGATCAATACATGACTGGGAAGAGCCCTGGCAATTTAAGACTGGACATAATGTACATGTTGTCCCGTTTTTTTTCTCGTATTACATAATTATTTTATAATCGAATCCCATGCTTATTCGTCAAATTCAAATTAATGCTACATGCGTGTTTGTATTTTTGTTTAATTTGCTCAAACGTTTCACAACCGAATAATAAAGTGTTTCATCATTAACCTCACCACGGTGCCTATACCACGTGCCTTTTTAAGATCTGTGTTGGGAGAATAAAGCGCGAACCAGATAACATTTTTAGGGGTGTCTTTTTAAATATTTCACCATTTTTAATGGGATGAAGTAGAGAGCACGCTCATTCGTGAGAGTTTTCTATAGGTATCATGATTTTTTTTTTAAACAAATAAGTAGTTTTCAGTAAAATGCAACCGCGTGTTTGAACGGTTAGACAAATGTCGGATCAGTGTGGGGACTTCATATTACAAACACGCGGTTGCACTTTACTGAAAACTCTCACGAATGAGCGTGCTCTCCACTTTATCCCATTAAAAATGGTGAAATATTTAAAAAGACATCCTTAAAAATGTTATCTGGGTCGCGCATTATTCTCCCAACACAGATCTTAAAATGTCAAGTGATATAGGCACCATACCCACGTCTTCTCTATTTGTCTACAAGTATGAGGCTTATATATTGTATAATTTTCTAGGTAGCAGTTATATAACCTATGAAACAATAAAAATGGAACATATAATCTAGTCATCTCTTTAATATATATAGCCTAGGTGCCAAGTAAAATTATGTTATATTTTGTAAGTTTTTTTGTTTTTTTTTTTGTTTTTAAGGAAGGACACACTGCTTAGAGAAAGAGATTTGGAAAGACAAACGATCGGAAATCATACATAATTTCATGATTATATTTTATTACTTCTCGAAATTAAACGATTTGTTTTCTATTTCTAATAATATCGACCTTACAGGAACCTGACCTTGTCTACATGTCTACTGGTAAAGAAGCGACGGTCGCATGAAATCACATTAAAGTCTAAATTTTCTCCAAGTTTCCACCAAGTTCATTTTGTTCGTTTTAACATATCACACCACGTGCGGACGGATAGTACGACTAAGGTCAACCATCTACCGCAGATCCACATATTTGCTTAATTTCAAAACATCTTTTTTATACGTTTATCTTAAATTGAAAAAGAAGAATATCTGGTCTTCTGAAAACAATATCAATATCGTAGAAGATTCGCGATCAAGAGGTCTCGAATTCCATCCCCATACTAAAGCGTTCTAAAGATCTTCTCCAAAGACGTCAAGAACTGGTCTTACCCAAGAATTATGTATTAGGCTTTCAGTGTAATAGAGCTTAACTAAATAATAAGTGTTGATGATGGTGGTGTAATTATATGCACCATACAAGGATATATATATAAATATGTAACTACGTCTTGCCGCATCACTCATCTTATTTGTCACATATTTCATGATGTTTGTTTTTTATCTTTCAGAGGGGACCTATCCCTGGTGGATGTTACTACTGGCTGTGACTGTTGTCATCTTGTTAGTGGCGTGTATCCTACCCAGACTGCTGCAATGTTGCTGGTAGGTTACTAATGGACTATGTGCATGTATCATATACTAATTATAAGTTATTATTATTATTATTTGTATTTTGAATTTTAATTTATATTATATATTATATGATTGTTAATAATAATCTTGGAATACCTGGCTTAATGCATGTGCGTAAAGTATCGTACCAGATTAGACTGTGCAGTTGATCAGGCTAATCAGGGACGAAACTTTCGGCATTTATGGAAGTTTGGGTTTAAAGGAAGTCTCTTTTAAAGGAAACTCGAGACAAGGCGGAAAGTGTCGTCCCTGATTTACTCGAGCGGACTTCAAATGCTTATCTTGCACGATACTTAACGCACATGCATGAAGCCTGGTAATTGCAAAAGCGAAGCTTATTATTTTATTGATCGTTTTTATCATTTTCATTAGTGTAATATATGTATTATGATGACGAATACTCCTCAAACTTTGCAGTTCTAAAGCTGCTAAGAAAAAGACCACCGGTAGTGACAAAGAGCAAGCCGAAGGGCTCAATGACGGATATGACGACGATTCGGACGACGGCCGGTCCGAATCCCCCGCCCCTGATTGGTCCAAATCTAAGAAAATGTCCAATATCGAGTTTATGGCGAAATTACACAAAGACGCCGATAAAAAGACACTGAAGCGAGCGACCAAAAACGCAGTGTTTTGAGTGCTGCATTATGGGACATCGTTATAATTTCAGGATTTTTTACACGTTTGTATGCACTAATGTAATTGAAAAACCGTGTGAGTAATAATTATGTGTAATGCTTGTAATGTAGTTGATTTGTATGATATTCATATGTTTATACATGTAAATGTAAGCCTTTCTTATTCATTGCATTGAAAACTAGACGAATAATATAATATTCATCTTAACTCGCAAAGGATATTCTTTTTAATTTGCTCAGCCAGATCACATGCCAACTGCTAATTTTTCCATATTAGCTGGGTAGCTTTTCATATAAAGTAAGTAACGTTAAATTACGTCACGGATAGTTTTCTCCTAATAATCATTATGCTCACTTAGTCAACCAAACTCGCTTAGTTTCTGGAAGTTTATCTAAAAATATAGCCAAAACAAATCTGATAATTTCTTTTTAATGTGGATTCATATGTGTATCGTTTTAAAAATATTTCAGCAAGGCCCAACGAAAATTAAGTTCGTGATGATAATTTTTAGAACAGAGCCGATGGGATACATATTGATTGGCTTGGTTGCCCTATATCGATTGAAAAAGTAATCAAAGGGATTTATTCTATGTCAAGACATAAAATCAATGATCTTACAGGAAATGTTGCAGATTGTTTCATTGACTGCACGCATTTTATTGCACCATATCTTATACATAATGTTAAATTATATATTTAACTTAGGAATTTACCCAGAGTCTTGGACAAAAGGCGATATTGTTCCACTCTATAAAAAGGGTGAAAAGAATAATCCTCTAATTAAAGAGGCATTATTGATAAATATTATGTCTAAGCTAGTTTCATTAATCCTTCGTAATCGCATTAATAAGTGGAGTGAAAGTGAAAATATATTTTAACGAACCACAATTTGGATTTAGGGGTAACCGTAATATGGTTTCTTGTATTTTTATACTAAACTCTGTATTTCAATAAATGGTTACTCTATTGCGCATTTATTGATAATGAGAAGCATTTGACACTGTCATTCACGTCACATTATGAGTAAAATTAGTCCAGTCAGGTGTAAGTTATAAGATGCTGCATATGCTAACGTCAATTAATCAAAATGTCAAATCCCATGTTAAATATTCTGATATCAATTGCTTTTCGCATTTCTTTGATATTTCATTTGGGGTCAAGCAAGGGGAGCCTCTTTCTCCTCACGTATTTATAATGTTTAACGATGATATAAATGGTTGTTTAGATTTTGAGAAGCTCACATGTCAAGATGTAGAAATAATTCCTTGCATATGTTATTGTTTTCGGATGATATAACGCTGTTTACAAAAGATCCGTCAAGCTTACAAGCCCAGTTGAATTGCATAAATACTTATTCTCGAAAATGGGATTATTATTTATTATTATTTCAAATCGTATTGACGATTTAGGCTCTCACTATATATTGCATGAACATGTTAGCTTAACATATCATTATCCAAACGTCGAACAACGACTTCCCAAACACGTCCAGTCATGGTTTGATATTATAAATCCGCAAAGTGAATTAGATTATTATGTTCAATTTAAAAAGGATTGTGCATGTAAAAAAATGTATTTGGTGTTTTGATAATGATTGCCATACAAAAGCTCTGATAATATTTAGACGAAGTGCTCACTCGTTAGACATTGAAAATGGTAGATACAATAACATTGGGAGAAAAAACAGGAAGGCAAACTGTATACAGTAAAATGGTTGAATAATATTATCACTTTTTATGTATATGTACGCGTTATCGTGATTTAAGAATTAAGTATAAAGTTAACGAATCGCTTTACACTGTCAACAAGTTCATCTCTATGTTGTCCAGTTATAACACAAGACAAAACAGAAATATTTTTTAATTTATTTAGAATGCTAGAAATGATTACCTTGCTAGTAAGCTACTGTGATGCTTTTTGATAACACTAACGATGTAAACCAAGTTACTTAGTAATGTATGTATTAATTTAGTTATATATTTATGGGAAATGGTTTTTATTTAGTATTTTATTTGTGTGATCGGCTTTCTGTTTATTTGTTTAGTATGTGGCCAACAGCATGTATTTGCTGATTCTGCCAATAAACTGAAACTGAAACTGAAAACTGTTAAGATAAGTTCGTGTCACTGAGCTCTCGCCTAATATTAATTTACTGACCCTGCTTCACACCGTACGGGGTCAGTTAGAAGCCAAGTAACTATTAAACACATTTACATTTAAAGAACTTGTTCTTGTTTGTTGTAATTCACTATTGCCGATGCAAGTTTTGTTATTTTAAAAAGTTAGAAAAAGCTGTTATAATTTTAGTTACAACAATGATGATCTTTATGGAAAACGCATGTGTTTTGAGCTCGTTCGAAACAGCTGGCACAATTTTTTGAATTAACACATTTACTGAACTTAATGCATTTACTTTCAACATAATCAACCATTATAACCTTTATTGTTGTTTTTAATCAGTGTAATGAGGGATGAAGCAATCAAAGTTCACTAAAACCATTTTGCGTTTTGGCGACTCAGACATGCCATTGAATTATAACAAAATTGTATTCTTCATTTTAAGAGCGCATGGATTGATCACAGACTTAATAATATTTTAATTAAAATATCAATTTTCTGTTATATGCATGCAATGCTTGAAAAATAAAAATTAAAAATATATGATTTATAAATCAATTTGTACTATTTTGCTACAAAACTTATAAATGAAGTCCGCGCGGGCTACTCAGGAATCACCTTCAACGCTTGGACTGGATTCATTGAGAAGAGACTTACTTTAAACGAAAAATGCCATTACAGCGTTAAGTGTCGTCTCTGATAAATCTGTGTTGACTACACAGGCTAATCCTGGACGATACTTTAAGCACACGCATAAAGCCTCGTTTTTTTTTCAGAGCGAGGATCATATTGATTTTGCACAACTTGTAGAGATACTACTTAACATTAAATTACTTTCGCCATAAACGATAAGGCGTATAGAATTATGGTGATGTTTATATAGCTTGACAGTGTGGGATAGGAATCGCGACGTGGATTATTGATTGTTTAAATAGCATGCAAATCTAGCCACAAGCGACCCTCGCAGAGAAATATGGTGCTCTTTTTTTATTGTGACATCCGAAAATTCGGAAAGTATTTTGACGTAAGAAGTTCCATGCGTCCAAAGTCTTGGGTTTTTTATAAACAGGTCCGTGGTTATGATATCCATTTCATGTTCTGTATTGACTAAAGAGAAGGGATCCCCATATGAAACATGTAAACACAAATCGAGACATTGTAAAGGCAATTCTTCATCTAACCATGTATTTTTAATACCGAGCAGACTTTAACGGTACTTATGTATTTAATGAACGAGAACGTTGAGTTTGGTTCCCCACAAACACGAATAAATGGGTCTAAGAGTGGCATCAATTGCGTTGACAATATTTGTTATGTCCCCCAGTCTATACTGGAGGTATATTTTTTTATGCCCTGTCTGTTTGTTGGTTTGCTGGTTTGTTTGTTTGCGTCAAACTTTAACATTGGCCATAACGCTTGCAATATTAAAGATAGCAACTTGATATTTGGCATGCATGTGTATCTCATGAAGCTGCACATATTGAGTGGTGTAATGTCAAAGTCAAGGTCATCCTTCAAGGTCAAAGGTCAAATATATGGGGGACATAGTGTTTCACAAACGCATCTTGTTTTCTTTTTTTTATGTATTTGCTATTTTGGAAACTTTTTTTAAGATGAAATAATGCAGATAGAATTTGTTCGCAACACATGTTAATAAAATAGCGGACGGTCAGAGTGGTGTGTGTGTGTTGCAATACGATTTAATGTGTAACAAAGTGATTTGGGACTTCTTTGCGGGTCAACTACGGGAGTAACTAGACGGATCCGGGATTTGGCGATAAAAAAATGTTTGAAATCCTCCCCACCACCTTCTGTTTAACGAATTATTTCAAAGTATCAAATACTCAAGCACCTACACGAGGTCGTTTTCCAAGTACAAACAAGACGAAAAAAAAATGTTACCACTAAACATGTGATATTTACAAACGATGGTCGAACATATTGAAGTTATTGAAGTTAAAATATGATTGACATTTAAAAAAGCGTCTGGAAAATTATCCAGTGTGCAAGAGATTTATAAAATACAAAATATGACCCTACCTTGCACTGGAACCATATGTCCGAGAACGTTGTACGCCCAGATACCCTCGTGCGCTTCCACGGTGGTAAACCGTACTGACAGCTGCACCACGGACTGGTCACCCACCGGGGACACCTTGGTGGTCACTGAGTGGATACCTGCAAGAGTTGGGGGGAAACACTAGTACGCACATGCAGGTGTCTGCATTATGCCTAAATTATGCCTGCATTATGCCTGCATTATACGAGAGCTGTTCACTCATTTGAGACATAATACTGGTCGCCCAGTGTACTTGGATTCTAGATCAGGCAACACTAGATGTGGATGTTGCTTTATACAGTTTCCATTTTGTTGCCGTCCGTAAGTCTCGAGAGACAATGGACTTGCATCCCTTGAAAAAGTCACGGTTGGTTTCTTGTGCAGCGTTTATTGTGGCTGTAAATACCCACTCGGGAGTGGCAGTCTCTGTCGTACCTAACGAATATAAAGGCCGAGTCGGCTGCTAGCCTCTGCTGTCTGCCCTTTCTCCTGTTGCGCCTGTCGTTGGCAAGCTGACGGATTCTATCCTCTCCCACCCGCAGTCCAACATGCACAGCACGCCTCCAGCCGCATCGGTCCTGAGCAAGTGCTTCCCAGGTGCTGGGATTTTTCTCGATAGCTTTAAGGTCGCGCTTAGCCTAGGTGATCTATTGCCTGAGGCAAGCTCACCTTCCATGACGTCTTTGGGGATTCGGCCATCGTCCATGCGGTGCACATGGCCAAGCCACCTGAGACGACGCTGACGGAGAAGAGTGGCCATGCTAGGGATGGCTGCCCTCTCAAGCACATCGTTATTGGTCACGCGGTCGCTAAATGCAATTCCAAGTTCACGCCGGAGGCAACGCATATGGGAGGCGCTAAATCTTTTGTCCTGGGACGCGTACAAGGTCCAGGGTTCGCTGCCATATAGAGAAGTGCTTAGCACGCATGCCTGGTACAAAGCTATCTTGGTATTTGTAGTCAGCATGCTATTGTTCCACACTCTCTGTGAAAGTCTGGTCAGAGTAGTTCAGGCCTTGCCAATCTCTGTATCTAGTGAGAGGTCGTCAGAGATGGTGGATCCAAGGTATGTGAACTGGCTGACGACCTCTAATTCATAGTTGTTGATAGTTATGTGGGGTGCTTCGGCATGCTGACCCATCACCTGTGTTTTCTTCAGGCTGAACTCTTCACATACCTTTGAAAATCTGTTTAACAGTCTCTGCAGTTCTGTTTAGTTGTGGATGACCAGAGCAGCATCATCTGCAAACAGCAAATCCCCGATGATCACCTTCCGTACTTTTCTCTTTGCCTTGAGTCGAGCCATGTTGAACAGACTGTCGTCCGACCGGGTTTGGAGATAAACGCCCTCTGTTGCTGTTCCAAAGGCATGCTGCAACAGGACAGCAAAGAAGATGCCGAAAAGAGTGAGAGTGAGTATGCAGCCCTGTTTGACGCCGCTGCGGATGTCGAAGGCATATGACATCGAGCCGTCATACTGCACTGTACCTTTCATATTGTCGTGGAACGACTGGATTATGCTCAGGAGTCTCGGTGGGCAGCCAATTTTCGCCAGGAAGGTGAAGAGTCCATCCCTGCTGACAAGGTCGAATGTTTTGGTCAGGTCTATGAGGGCTAGAATTAAGGGCTTGTGTTGCTCTCTGCACTTTTCTTGCAGTTGTCTGATAGAGATCAATCGCAGTTTCCATTTACTTAATTGAATTATGGTATGGTCACTTACATGTAATGCAAATGTTGACCGCCGAGAGGACTTGGACCTTATAACAGAGAATCATAAGTCAATTTGGCTTTCCAAAACGTAATTGTCACAGAGAACGCAGCTGTTTTCTGGTAATTAGACAGTTTGATTTGAACATGATCTTAAAGTGAGCCGTTATAAAAAGTATGCTTCAAAGGGGACTTTTTATTTTTCAAACGCTGTATTGATCATTGAACAGCGGGAAAGTATATAATACAACGAGCATTCCTCATATGGACCCAACTGAATCCAGGACATGTCAACTATCTGTGACAATATGCTGATCACTCAATTTATATAGAAAGTGAGAGACTAATTATCGTTTTACGGAGTTTGTTGGGCACAGCTGTGTAATAGACTGGTCTTTTACTGAAGACTCTATGGTGGTATTTTGATACATCCCTATGGGGATAAGCAGCAACGCTTCGTGTATAAGTATGCAATTGCTAAAAAAACAATGTTGCTGCTAGACGAAACAGAAATATGATATGATATGATAACCAATAACACTCTAATTTCATTTATTTTAAAATCGACTAAGACCATGTTCAAAGTGCGGTTGGGATATATTTAGACAATAACATATGAGAGAGCTGACCCGGACGTCTATGATCGGCACGTTTTTACAGACGTCTCGCTCAGCTCTGCCGTATGTTATTGTTTATTATACATCCTATTTTATTCATTCGCAAACATGTATTACAAATCCAGCTTTCCATGTCAACTGATTACGCAATTTATTATGTATCTCGTGTTACGTAATTTTTGTGACGAAATGCACAAGTTTAAGCTTGACACTCTAAATTGTTGGGGAAAATATTCAGGCGTTGTTGTTTTGTTTCCTCGTAACTGTAAAATATTAGAAGTGTTGTAAGTAGACATCGAACGAATCCAAAACATATTTCCGGTGGTGTGTTTGTCATGCACAATTGAAAACTTCAATAGGAATAAAATTAATGACCCTGACCAGTCATTCGATTTCGTAAATCGTGCTTATGGTCAAAATGGTTTGAAAGTGTTTCTAAAAAGAGTTTTGTTTAAATGAATTATCAGATTATTATCAGTATGGACGCAATTTTACTCAGTTGACGTGACTCGACTCAAACGGATTCTTTTGAGGTATGAAAAATTAACCCGGTGCCGCTATGATCATATTTACCTGGATGATACGAATACTGACTTGCTCGTGACGTCAATTTGTTACTATTTATAGTAACATTTGTTAAATATGAATATACATGTATAGGAAATGATAATGCGCAACTAGTATCATACCGTTGTAGCATGGAGTCATTGACATAGCCTTTACACGAGGTAACGGTTATATAGGTTATGTGATATGGTTAGAAAGGGAATTGTCATTAGCAGTAAGTATCGAAGAGTTGTAGCAAGGGCCGTTGGTGCTACAGTCCATTTGCATTATTGAAAGGCCAACTTAATTATGTACGTATTTAACGGTTAAACCATACGGCGTTGCTGTCTGCTGAAAGAAACGGTTATATGTATTTAACATTTCTCTGACAGATGGAAAGACATCATGAGCCATATATGCCGCCTGAATCTAGATGCTAGGGGCATAAATCCCAAATGAAAAAAGAAAAGGGCATTTAAATCAATCATCAGCAAATGCTAAATTATGGATGCATGTGTTTAATGTGAACTGTTTCCCTGGAGCCTAATTAGAGCAATATAAGTATCTCTATATGCAGATATTGTGTTGCAAAAACAAACGATACCCACCGGAAATCGTGGACCTAAGAGACTTGACGAGTTGTTGTACCGCCGGCACCGGTTCGAACGTCGACTGTTGATTCTGAACCGTCTTACATATAAGCTCAAGATACTGACAAATCTGCAAAACAATCACGTATGTTCGAAACTGTGTGAAGCACAACCTTATTATTCTTAAATGTGATTTAAGGAATTGTCAATTCTTACAAATGACATTCGTAAAATGCTCGGTCCAGCATTCATCATTTTCTGTAGACCAAACATTTTTGGTATAGTCGAGATAAATAACTTTTTTTATTAAAATGAATCTGGTCCCGTGTTAATTATTTTAAGGATATTTATCTTAAATCTACAATTTTATGTAACGTTTTATTTCGTGTTAACGCATAAAGTCCGCCGCTTAGTATATATATACAGTAAATAAATATATATACACATATATATTTATGCATATAAAATATAACAATATATATATATGTGTGTTATTGTGTATATTTTATATGCATAAATATATATGTGTATATATATTTATTTACTGTTTATATTAAGATCCTTATAGTTCTCATTTTATATATGTATATAGTTAAAAATGAGAACTATAAGGATCTTAATAATTATGAGTGTTATGATGATATTGATGGATGATGATGGGTATGATGATGATGAAGTTAATAATTATGAAGTTTGGTATTATTATTAGCATTATTGTAATTATTACTGTTAGTATTAGTCAAATTATCTATGCTTTATATTGAGTTAATGATAATTTACCTCCCTCATAATTATAGTAATTATTATCCCCATTATCATTATTGTTGTTACAGTGAGTTTGTTTAATTAAACATGTGTTTTTGCGCTAATTTGCGTCGCTGCCGTTTGACGTCATGACGTCATTTCCTGTTTATTGGTTTTTTTGACGTCAATATACAATTGTTTTGTTGAGTAACATAAACAAAATGTAGTCGATTTGTAAAAAAAACAAACTTTGTTAAAGCCTATTGAGGAGAAATATATAAGAAAAGAGTGAAACGTGTTCTGTGTGAATTAACTTTTATCCCTACTGGATACAAAACTGAGTATAAGTATAAGTAATCGTAATTCATATATTTTCATCACAATAAAAGAAAATCCCAAATAAGGGAACGAACAGTGAAACGACGAAGCTGATTGATGCGAAACACCAAACATAAATCGACACATGGAACGTTAGGACGCTTTGGAAGGACGAGAGCTTTAAACTACTGATCGCCCATCTAAATAAGTGATTCAGGTGGTACGTTATCGGTCTCTCAGAGGTGAGACGAAGGAAACATGGCATAGTGAAGAACGATGGGAACAAACTTCGGACGAAGAAAAGGCGCATGAAGGTGGTGTTGGATTACTTCTCTCGAAGAAAGCATCCAAAAGTTTAATAGATTGGAATCCGGTTTCGCCAAAAGTCATCAGTGCGCGTTTCATTGGCCAAGGCCACAATATCACCATAATTTAAGTGTTCGCACCAACTACAAGCCATAATGACAAGGCTGATGACTGCTCATTAGCCACTGCAGCAAGTAATCGACAACGCGCCAAGAAGGGATCATAATCGGAGACTTCAACGTGCAAGTCGTTGCTGACCGCGACACATGGGATGGAACATTGGGGCGCTTTGGGTTGGGCACAATGATGAAAGAGGTGAGCGACTCCTTCATTTCTACAGGCTAAACAAACTTAACAATTGGTCGATTACATCATGATTGATCGGAGATGGCGTAGCTGTTACATTGTTTTAGTTTGCAGGTGGCAAAGAAAAAGACAATGGAAAGAAGCGCAGTCTCCGGTCAATCATGATGTAATCGATCAATTGTTGAGTTCGGTTTTCAGGAGAGAGAACAAGAACCAGACCTTATCGAAAGCGAAAGCCGAGAGGCTTTTGCAAAAATTAAGACACGGAAAGCACCTGGAATCGATGTCATAGAAGGTGAACTAATCAAAGGCGGCGGAAAAACGGTGGTCCAGATAATGCACAAGATCTGCAGCAAAATATGGACTACCGGTGTATTCCCGATAATTTGGACCAAGTCGCTTGTAATCACCATCCCTTAAAAGGGCGACTCAACCAAATGTTAGAACTACCGCNTTTTTTTATACCACATTTATATATCAATCATATTAAATTATTGTCTCACTGAAAATTACCTATAGCCATATAGCCAAACAAAAATAGTATAATCATCATAACAGTATGACAATAATTTAAATATAATACAAACTAACAGAAGTATAATCGTGGTGATTCAAACCACTTTTAGAAACACGAATTAGTACAAATCAATATAAGAATATATTTTTCAATTACATGTTCTATAATTATGAAAACTAACAATAAACAGTTAATATTTTTTCCATGTGACATTGTTGAATGAAATGTTTATGACACAGGAAACAGTCATTTCAGGTAAATGTCAAATGTGTCAAGTTATCTTAAAAGGCCCACTATATTTGTATAAATGAAACTTTTCTCTTTTAATACAAGACAGACAGACAGATAGTTTATTCAGTCTTAAACAACAGTACATCGTCTTAATACTCAAATACACATATAATGTTCTGACACGTGAATACGCATAACAACATAACATTATATAACATAAAAAGTCCATCACTAATATAATTACAAATAAACACAATCTATGACAATATAAACACATAAGCTTAATCAAGAGGTGATGAAATCTATTAAACAGTATTATTTAGGATTGTAATTCTAACACCTAAATCTTCTTTGATATATTTACATGCATTACATATTACTAATCTATCTCATGAAATCAATAACTTGCGGAATTTATATACAGATGGGTTAATATTAAATATACGGAAAATATATTTTTATGCCCCCGGTATGGTGGCATATAGCAGTTGAACTGTCCTTCAGTCTGTCCGTCTGTCTGTCCGTCCGTCCGAAAACTTTAACATTGGTCATAACTTTAGCATTATTGCAGATAGCAACTTCATATTTGGCATGCATGTGTATCTCATGGAGCTGCACATTTTGAGTGGTGAAAGGTCAAGGTCATCCTTCAAGGTCAAAGGTAAAAAAAAATAATCAAAGCGGCACAGTTGGTGGCATTGTGTTTCTGACAAACACATCTCTTGATTCTTAATATAAATCAGTGTAACAGCGGCATATGCATGTACATATAAAATGATATTCGTCTCCTCAATCAACGTCATTACAACATAAACAATTACGTTCGTTTCGTACGATGCTGGTCTGAGCATACCTGCCAGTTTGGATTCGCAGGGGAAGGGCAGATACTCTTAAATCTTACACACAAAAACGCAGACGTCTAGGGAGTTAATCTAAATATTCTTCAGATTCCAAAGAGGTTTAAAAATGTTATTCATATATAATACAGGTCTATTATTCGTTTTACCATACCGTTCTTGTTTAAAACTGTCAACACGTCTACATTTGAACTCTCTAACAAAATAATTTGCTTGCACAACGTTTGGATGTTCAAATACATAACCAAATACATAGTTATTTCACATGTTCTTCAGATCCGCGACTAAAATGTATAACCTTTATACAAATCGTTTGAAGCTTGTGTGCAAACGATTTGCATACTCATATTTTCACTGTTAAGAATTTTAAACCGATATTTTATAATTAAAAAAAACTGTTTACATACGATAGATATTTACCTAATTATCCGTTTTCCGCAACATAACATGTATTGGTTGTAACCTGAAGCGAACGTTTGCAAAATTGTAAATGTATGCGTTCAAATCATCTGACTTTGTAAAGCCCCATACTTCTGAATAATAACTTAATATATAGGACCCACAAAGGAGTCAAACAACTTATAGAACTTTTTTGGTTAAATGTCAAATTCCTGGCTTTTTTTACAAATATTGTGTTCATGGATTCAAGGGCTTTACCAACCAACTGGTTGGTTTAATTTCAAACATCCCGTATAGTTCAACAATGTGCCTAAGTGGTAAAAGTTATCAAAAACTTCGATTTCATTTTTTGTCAATTTTTCATTTTATTTTAATCCTCCTCTCTTCCGAAACACCATTCGTTTCGCATTTAGCCCCCAAGAATTGCAGTCGTAATATAATTTATCTAGATGGGGCTGGACTTCAGCAGGTGACTTGCCTAAAATAGCCACGTCGTCAGAAAACGTAATAAAAGCAACACAATATCATATCTAATTAAAAAATCGGTGACATAACCCCTCCTTGCCTCAGTCCAACAGCATAACTAAAAAAATCTGAATAAGAGGTACATGATTTCACACGTGACTTAACATTTGCATACGTATCCTTCACTATTCTAAGCAATTTACCTTGTATACCAGACTTAAACATTTTCAACCACAATGCACTGCGGTATATAAGAGCAAAACATTTAAACATATCGATGTATATAACATAGACGTTTATTTTCATTCAAATAATTTTGTACAATCGACATCAATATATAAATAACATCAACCGTTGAAAAACCTTTCCTAAATCCGAACTGCGAATCCGAAAGAAAAGTTTTTGCATTGCTAAACGTGTCAACACGTTTGTTTTAAATCGTGGTAAATAAAAAACAAAACATAACAAAACAATTTATTTTGACTTAATCATATAAGGTCGTCGTCATTTACTCTCATATTGAATTACAACTTGCGATTGAAATAACTACGAAACATTTATCATTTCGACTACAAATCAATTTAAATAGACAGGTAATAAACATGGTTTCGTGACAATTTTACAATGATGAGGTTAAAACATAGTGACTACACAATGCAAAATGCATTTTAACAATTGCAACAATTATTACATTATTCTGTACTTGTTTGTTTTTCGTATAAAAAATATAATTATTATATTCTACACATACATACGTTTAACACATTATTTTCTCGTGTTTAAAGCATTTTAAACAAAACATGGCTAGGTTTCTTGACATTATTTTGTTTGAACCATTAAGTAGTTCTATAAACTTGTACATATTAAGACGGTATCTATAATACTTCGTTTTTACCTTTTTCACAAAGGTAACAAACTCATCGGTAATGTTTAGTGTTTGTAGAAGTTATTGATTGAATAAAAGAAATACAAACTAGACACTTTTTACCCACATAATTTCCAGTTCATATGAAATTTGGAAGGCTATTTCTTTTTACATATTTGTAATTGATTACATGTCCGTATTTAATGGGACATTAATTTGACAAAATAGAAGAAACGCCGAATGAGTGTGAAAGAAAAACTATGAAACGTTTAAATACACATATTGTTTTAATTTGTTTTATATGTGCAATGTATTTTGTTAATATTAAATATTCATTCATTTTTATTTTTGCATAATAAAAAAACGAAAAAGCCCGCACAATATTTTAGCTATTCGTTTTTTGCTTTGCGATACAAACCATCTTAACATCGCAACCATGAACTATTATATTTATTATATACTTTATACGATGACAAACAACGGTAAAAGTCTCAAACGCGATAAATTACATACAAATTCAGAGCATTTACATAAAATTGTTCTGAACTACGCGAATAATTACATGCCTTCATGACGTTATTATGATGAGTACATTCAATGACTTTATGCAAAATTTGATTTTTTTCCCAGTGGTTTTACACTGTAAGATATGGAATTCTGATCCTTAAAAACACAACTGCTTTATTAATATTATTTTATCTAATTAAATCAAAGTCGCTTTACAAATGAGCCGACGAAAACAGTCCACGAAATAAAGACAACAGTGTCGTTTTATTTATATATACAAACATGCACATTTATATACATTCAACAAAAGTTAAAAGGCACCAAACATTGGTTGCTACTTTCTTTATTTCTAAGAATTTATACTTGACCTAGCATCTATGAATATATATGTACATACTCGTACACACATATTAGAACAGTGGAAATAGTGTTCATATTAACCTATATGAAGGTGAAATGCACAACATACAAGTTTAATCACTTTCGAATTCGAAATGCCTTACAACCTTTGTCTAATGTTCATTTAATGCGTGTATTTGTGTTACTTTATGTCGAAGGATTGGTAATGAATTTTCTTGTTTAAACATGTATTGAAGTTGCTTTGGATTCAACGTTGTGAATGTTATTTAGTCACTTTATCTGTTGACCAATTAGAAAACTTGTTCAGTATAGTAAACAATTAGATTGATACGTTTGTAATATCAATAGTTACCGTTCATTTGTAAAATAGAACGTTTAAGTGAACCACCATAATTTTTAAAGCAGTTGCAAGAAAAGTATAATAAAAGCATTAATGCAATAATATAAATAGGATGTAAACATAAATACAATTATTTTGCTTTCGATAATACGATTGTGTGAGGCTGTCAGTTGTAAAACTGTTATAAACGCTATCATAATTAAACTGCTCATCGTTTTTAAAACTGTTGTTAACGCTATCATCATTAAAATCGTCACCGTGTAATTATCTGGCTATAAAAGGTTTCCGGTTGTTCAAAATAACATTAGTCAAAATGTCAACATTAGCATGAGCATGAGAACTTCGCTGACATGTTTTTATATTTAGACTTGTACTTTATACACCATGATTGTTTAACTTATAAATATTTATAAGATGTAGTAATTGTCTTGAATGGCCTTTCTACAAATTGTTTTGTTAATTTGCAACACATATTTTGGCTTTATCGTTTTACTAACCATTACATACACCTCGGAAGTGTATCGCACATAGTATGCTACATTTAATTTTAAAACGTATTACCCAGTGTATTTCACATGTCATTTGCAATTCTATTGCACAAAGTATTGTATATTTGAGTTCCAACTGTATTGAACAACGTAATTTACATTTAATTTCAAAGTGTATTGCACAATTTTTTGTTGCTGTGTTGTTGTTTTTTCATTTCATAGTGAATTACACAATATGTTGTAGATTTTAAACGGCATTTCACATTGTTTTGTACATTTCATTGTCAACTAGATATCAGTATGCTGTACATTTCAAACTGTATTGCACATTTGAAACTAAATTGGACACCTAACTCTGTTGTTAGAGCGCTGGACTACAAATCCGAGGATCGCGGATTCGATCCCCGGCCAGGCCTCATTACTTGTGCGGGGATTGCTCATGAAATCCTATTTGCGGCCATTTTCCTCCGATTCAAGTAGAGCTGTTGTCAGTTAGTTTGTTGGCATAAGTATGTGCACTAACTACTGGTAAACCAGCTAACACAGGAAGCATGTGTTAGTTAACTGACTGCCGTAATATGGCTGTAATGCTGTTGAAAACTGCGAACCATGTCCTCCCTAAAAAATAACACAGAAAACTACAAAATTACACACAAAACAAAAACAACAAACAAACATTGGACATTATGGTATCAACTGTTTCGTAATTTGGACTGCATTGAGCATTTTATGTCATACAATATTGAACATATAAAATACCTATTTATATCATCCAATCAGATGTCATCCTTCGTACCAACTGACCGTCCAATATTCTACCGTTAACAGAGGGTGAAGGATCAACGGGGTTTTAGGGGTTTACACACGGGCTAAACAGAATGTAAACACACCTTTATTTTTGCAACTATCTCAAGTTATTGAAATACATTTGCAAAAATCTTAAGTGCATACAAGACAGTTGTTCTTGCAGTTTGTGCCGATATCTTAAGATTTAAGAACAAATCCTTGATTACGTAATAATCGGTGACAAAATTTCACGTTGCGTGAAGCTTAATCGTGTACATGAATGCTGTACACATCGAATTATTGAACAAGAACACAGGCTTATTAAATAAAGTAATTTCTGATGCATTTCACATTGCAATAAGCAGCATAAAACTGTTTTTATGCACTAGTTGAAATTCTAACGAAAAAAGGTTTTAAAAAGTTATTTGAAAAAAGCACCACTTACAAGTTGTGTTAACATCCATTAACACGTTTAATTGTAAACCCCACAAAGTCACGTGATCCTGCACCCTGTAAATATATTCCGTCCGAGTTTTACCGAACATTTCCGCTGGACAAAATGACAGAATCTACATGATGTCGAAATTAGTTATTTTGTTCATCTGCATAAATGTTATTTTAAACCAAAAGGCCGACATAACGAACATGCTAAAAAAACAGTATAAGTATGGTCAGGTGGTTTGTGCTTCGAAAATATTTTTACAGCAAACGCCACAAAAGTGAACCTCGCGCTCTTTTGCGGACATGACGTCGTAATGTAAAATTGAAAGTTAATAATAATAACACCTAAACAAATGTAGTATATATTATACACATTATTTCTAAACGTTGTGTCCTTTAATGTAATATATGTGTACGCATGCACAGCTCTCATACTCATATTGAACTTGCATATCGGCTTGTCCGTTGTATACTCGTTCAGTATCTCGTATTTTTATACTCGTTAAAGTATGCTCCACATATTTCACAATTGCTGCCAGCTTGTGTTTTATGAGAAAATGGGTTATTATAGCATAGCTGTCGTTCTTACTTTAGTTATGTTATGTTTGCATACGTCTATTCCTTAAAATAAATTAATATATATAATGCGTGTTTCAGGTCTGTCATGCGTAGATGCGACCCGTGGCTGTTCTTTGGAATGCTGGTATTGACAGTCCAAACAAATTGCCAGGTTAGTGTGTTTAATCCATCAGTTGATTATTATAAGTAAAAATGATGTAAAAATGATGCTGTGCATAAATCGTTTGTATTGGACATTATCCATCAAAATACAAACTGAATCGCACTGAAATGAATAATTTTGTTGGATTTCTTGCTTGGTTTCTGTAACTATATTCGGTACATTTCGTCCACAATAGATGTTCTTATACGATACGCATATGTAATAAAAAAAAACACAATGTATAGGCCATTTAACGGCAATAGTTCAAGTGCTGATATTGGCACACTATAAGAGGCTTTCGATTTGTAATTATCGGCTCAGGTACTACTTAAAAGTAACCCGGGTACTCTTAAGTATACTACCAATTACCCGTGGTACGGACAATATACTTAAACGTACACCGGAGTATGGCCGGGTGTCATACGCGTATTTTCCGTACCCAGGGTACATTGTAGTATACTTAAAGATAACCCGGGGTTCTTATGTAGTAAATGAGCCGACAGCGACCAATTGACTGTGTGTGAAAATGTGAATGCATGTTCACGATTTATAATAATCCGAACGAAACAAATGATCAAGGAATCACGTTTTTACAAATGTACTTAATCGCAAACGAATGGTGGCTCGCGAACATATAATAGGCCAAATTGAGCTAGTAAATACATGTCGGGAATTCACAGATCTGTTGTTGAAATGAGCCGTTATTCGAGTCATTGCATTTCTAATTTTGGTCCAATTTTCTGAACGTAGTGACAATAATGGAAAGCAAGTGCCCAGTTAATATTTGGCCA
Organism: Dreissena rostriformis; assembly: GCA_007657795.1. NCBI lineage: Eukaryota > Metazoa > Mollusca > Bivalvia > Myida > Dreissenidae > Dreissena > Dreissena rostriformis. Next base: position 93,801 of record VMBQ01003099.1, read on the forward strand.
TCGCACTGGTGTTATTTCACGTTAACAGGGACATGTCGGACAATTCTATTTAACATTTTGCCAAGTAAATCGATGAAGGGCGCAATGTGGTCAACTTTTCAATATTTCTAAAATAACTAGTGTTTTGAAATTGTGATCGAGTTTCCATTTTACAAGAAATGCGGAAACATAAAATAAAACATGTATATAACACCATTATTAATAAAGTGGCGTTATGTCAGCAACACAATCTATTAAAGAGGTCCACGTAATTAATTATACCTCGTTTTAACATATTTTTGACGGAAAACATACTAAATGACATTAATTGTGTTTGTTATGTGGTTTGCGACGTCATTATTTCTTTTTATAAACATCCCAAGGATTTTAAAGGTGAAAGACAATCAATCAAGTACAATTCATGATACGTAACATATAATTACCTCACAGATGAATGATTGCATAGATAACCTTATTCGTTCATTTTTGTGCAAAAGTAGTTTATTACTTTGACCATTAATATGACTGATCCAGCGGAAAGACATCGTCGACACCCACTGTAAATATTCTTTTATATGCATATATAGATAATGAAGCAAGGCGTATTTAAATGAAGGTGGATTCCGACCTTGTCCTTTATGTTGCAATGAGATAATCTAAAGGTGCCTACACTTCTTAAAGCGCTCATTATTTAATTTATAGTGTCAAAACTAATAAAGTGGCCGTTACAAGGAATGCACGTGCAAAGCGATATTTTACACTTTCAAATGCTATCTGGCAAGTAACCTTCAAGGAAATGGGAACAGATGTTAATATATCTTATAAAAGGTTCGTTTCCACCTTTGGGGCAACTTGTTCAAGTTGTTATAATAAAAGTTTTAATAGAGTCAACACAAACGAGTCAGACATTATATTAAGAGTATATTTTTTCACGCGATCTAACATGGTCCGAAAATAGATAAATCTCGTAAATACAATTTAACACATTCCGACATCAGGATAAAATTACGTTAAAATCATTGAATCGTATGTTAACTGTTCTACCGACTTCGTGTGTTACACCCTTCGCCTTGCAAAAACAGAGAGAACAATCTACAAAACAAACTATTGTTGAAGGGGAACGAATTGTTATTTTATTACTTGAGTTCGCATGTCATTGACATGTCAACTTATAAAAAGTTTCAGTGTCATTTGATAATAAATTATGTAGAATTGTTTGACAGATGTTATGATGATACGGTGGCTCATATTTACAAGTTTTGTTACAGTTTTAAGTCAAAGTTTCATAAACGCAGTGCGATAACAACACTATTTATTATTGCTTTTTTACACCTTTTTGCACCAGAACGTGATAGATTTAGCTGTAGTTCGTGTTAATTTTCGCAGTTATGTAATTTGTAACACACTTTGTTTTGTAATTTATCCAGCGCGCGGAAACCATTACTCAGAAGCAGACTGCTACGTAACTGTAACCATAAATGACATAAATAGAAATAGGTATTACAGTTGTATTCACCTATGTCTTGAGTACTTTGAGTAAAATATATTTTTTTAAAGAAGTTCCAATCGCTCATTCCGTTTTACGCACGAATATACATGCAGTCTTAACTAATATTCTCTATCCATTACTGACCACGAGGTCTTGAAATTTCTGTTTAAGTCCTGGCCTTTACCCCTTTTTACCGATCTCTCAAACTATTATTTGGGTACATGTATTACAATCTGCAATGAGCAGTTCCAATGCCATAATTTCGCTATGCCTGTGGTCTTGCTGACTTGCTGGTTTTGCTTTTTTTGCAACACAACGCTTAAGTGTAAAATTGAACTGACATAATACAATAATACTTGGTCGTAAAGTGCCAGCTTTCAGGTCATGGTTATAATTTTGCGATCAGAATTGATCGCGTCATCAGTACTTTCTGTAATGTTTATAGCTTGAAAATTGAAAAAAAAAATATGTAAGAATGGACCAACCTTTTTACATTAAATGATAAAAACACACTAACATGTTATCAAACGCGTTCGGTTATTTATTTTGTACTGAGGTTATAAATAGCATTTATTAAAAAATAAATAAATATTAGTTCTTTTTTGTGATAACTTTATTTATAAAACACAACCTGAGTTTGTTTCAGTATTCCCACCTAGAATGTATGCCAGTTTGAACGGACAATTATTACTTATTTTGGCACGTGAATATTAATAAATAAATGACGAAATTTAAACAAAAACGCAAATTAAAACAAAAAATATACAACTTTCACACATATTTTCTAATGAATCTCCCTTTGTTCGCTACACCGTTACGCATTAAACACAATTCAACAGGAAATGTAAAAATAACTCATCTGCAGGTCAACAGAAATGTCGTGTGTGAAGGAATTGTATTATGGAAGACGCAACACATAAACATTAAGTTTTGTAGAAAATTAATATTCAGCACTGTCAAAATGGTGGATTATTAACATATTTTACGTCAGTTTCACTGATGTCTTTTGGCTTCATTAAACGTTGTTTTTAAGATTTCCGTATTTCTGAAAATAACATGCTTTATACAAAATCTATGTAGCGTAAAGAGCAACTGAGCTTGTATTTAATGCATTATTAATTAATAGTATTAATACTTCTTGAAATGCGAGAGTCAATAATCAATAATTAAATACATAAACATCATAGTTTCTTTTTTCTTGTAAGGACGTTGGTTAAGACTAGTAAATAATCAAATGCCTGTTAGATCTATGGGGTCAAATTCAGTGTTCAATGTCGATAAACCAATCGTTTACACACAGGCTTATGTGATTTAAACGTGATATGGGGCTGGTGATTAATATTTGAACAAGTCAAAAGCAATCCATATGTTATCTTTCTTCCTTAGGTCTTAAGTAAAGTTCAAGCGACCAAAGATTAACAACTAGATACCTATCGGCATGTTGCTGAGACCGTTGTCACACATGATTGTAATAAATTAAAAATTGCTTTTTTTAATCAAGCAGATCTTATGTTTGCATGACAATACGATGCAGCTTATTATATATTACTAGCTATACTTAATCTTTGATGTCTTTGTTGAACATTTACCTTTGAGCTACGAACACAGTTATTGCGTGTTTCACGCCGTTTCCACATAATGATAAGGTGTTGTTTACAATAAACTGATAAATGATGAAGTTAGAGTCTGGTCAAGCTGTATTATGCCTATATTAAGCTTTTGACCGCTAGGCGAGACATTAACCTCTAAGATTTTGACAGATGCATGTCAACAGTTTTAAATAGCGTGATAACGGAAGATGAAGTTACAGTCCAGAGAAGCTGTTTTATGGTCATATGTGACTTTTGGCCGCTAAGTGTGTGCTTTAGACACTGATTTTGTGCGTGACTCTGAATTGTAGTGAAAGAAAAATATCAATAATACTTATGCAATACACTCATCTTGAACTTGTAAAGCTTTGTATTAGATGTGGTAGTTATGCTTGTAGAAGATTCTAGATAACTTTTAGGTCATTGGTCTAAAACCAAGGTTAAAACGATCACAAGATGTAAAATCTTACGAATTATTACAAAGCTTAATTTTGTCGGAAGAAACTGAAGGATCCTTATATTAAATTCTTCAATCTTGGTAGGTATGCTGGAAATAAACAAAAGGTTGTATTTTGCCACATAGTCATTGGTTAATTATGTAATATTAAGGCACAAAAGCAGTGACTTTTACAAGTATCAATAATTCGGAATATATATATATATATATATATATATATATATATTGGTATTTTGCATCACCCCTTCTGTTTCAGTTTAGGTCCGATCCGAATATTGACAGACGAATACATAACCTGGAAACTGAACTTTCTAAACTGCGTCTTCTCCACAACCAAGGCAAGGACAGGATGAGAGAAATGGAACGGGAAATAGGGAACTACCAAACGGTAAACGGAGGAGAAAATGTTAAATTATGTTAAGAACTCAACCTTTCTCTGTGTGTCTTCGCAACACTGCCTGGTCTTTATTTGAAAAGTATTTAAAAAAATACGAATTATAATATTATTTTTGTAACATTAAAGACCATTACCAAATACTAATACAAATAAACACACACATAAATATATAGTAAGAACACGTATGTTCTATCGAGGGGTGATGAAATCTATTAAACAGTATTATTTAAGATCGTATTTCTTACAACTAAAGCTTCTTTGAGATGTATTTGCATACATTTGAAATTACTTATCTATCACTTGAAACTAACTTGTGAAATTTACACACAGATGGGTTGATATAAAATAAACGGCTAATATATTTTTTCTTAAATCTATGTAACAGCGGCATATACATATAAAATGGTATTTGTCTTCTAAATCAACGGAATTACAAAATAAACAATAACGTTCATTTCGTGGAATGTTGTTCTGAGCATATCGGCCAGTTTGGATTCTCAACGGATGTGCAGAGACTCTAAATCTTACAAAAAATAAACGCAGACGTCTAGGAAGTAAGTCAAATGACGGTAATGCGCTATATATAGAGCTCTACTATTGCTGTTGTAATGAAGGTTGTTTCTTTTTATATAACATAGTGAGTGATATATGGATGACGAGTGACATTTGATGAATTAATCTTTTTCATTCTCTTATATGCGGAATGTGAAATCTTTATGCGATGGCCATATTTCTTGTTAACTTTTATCCGTAAGGGTTCGATGCTAAGAAAATACAGTTAGATACATAAATATGTAGCAAATTAACGTTAAGACTGATAGATAAAATAACGAACATTATTGCGTAAGTAAATGAATGAATACATGAATGGGTGAACGAATGCATACATACATGCGTCAATAACTTGCTTCCGGAATAAATGTTATATATAAACATATGCACGAATGAACAAGAATGTTCCTCCTAAACCTTATATTCCCAACCAAAATTGCGCGTAATTTGTTTGTATTATTTCTGTTTAAAAATCCTATTATTAAAGGATTTTATCGTTAACGCACACACTGCATTCTGTTTGGATAATACGCCCACGTTAATCATAGTTCATACTTCGATAAACCAGCTAAGTCTGTAAATCTACATGTTTATTGCTTAAAAACCCTAAAGTTGTTCTCTCCCCATTGAGAATTCCGATTACACGTAGTATTCATTTGCCGTTAAATTATAGACAATTACTTTTTTCTAGACCTACAGTCAAACTAAATTTACTTCGAACATCTTTCATTGGAGATACAATGCGGCTGGGTTCTAGTTCGCAGCGTAATCAAGCTCCGTGTAATCGGTATCCTACAATAAATAAGTGCAACTCCAGGAAGTGTTTATGTTGCAAGTTTTTAAATATGTCCTCTTTTATTCTTTCATCGGTTAATAACCGAAAATTTTCAGTTAACATTAAATCCGATGTCTCATGAAATTCTATGCATGTGGTTTATGTCATTACTTGAAATGTACCCTGTTGTGGTGCGCAATACGTTGGGCAGACTAGTAGATCACTAAAAACACGTTTTAGGGAACATTTTTTTAAAATTAAAAATAATAATAAATTTAATAACTTCATTTACCAGCACTTTAATAAAACGGGTCATAGTGTAACAAATATTTCAATTCAACCTGTGGAGCAACTTATTTTTGATAATAGTACTTCAAATCAGTGCCAATTAAAAGCAAGGTGTATGTCGGAATTCGAATGGATTAAACGTTTGCAATNCGCAAGAGTACCATGTTTGTTAGCTTGTAAGCTAAATGATGCTTACCAACTACGCAAGAGTACCATGTTTGTTAGCTTGTAAGCTAAATGATGCTTACCAACTACGCAAGAGTACCATGTTTGTCAGCTTGTAAGCCAAATGATGCTTACTCAACTACGCAAGAGTACCAAGTTTGTTTTGAGTATGGTCCACGTGACGGAGTTCCGCTTATCGATAAACTTCAGATTCGTGAACCTGTTCCATACTAAATCATTACTTTTTTTCAACATTTCGTCAATCAATCAATATATTAGTCTATTAATCAATTAATCAATAATAATTCGTTGAATGATATAAGCATAGCGTTCGGTTTTACAAGCAGCTTCTATTTGTCTTAACTCAAACATATGCATTTCATTTTTGACATACCAACGCTGAATTATTACAGTAACATATGAAAACGTTTATGGATAAATCTGCGGCTGCATAAAGCAGTTATCAAGTTTTTGTTTTTGCTTAAAATCACATGCAGTTATTTGAAGCAATGTAGCCATTAAACGAAAAGTGTGTCTTCTTAAAGTTTAAACAATTTTCCTTTGGACCATATATAAGTATTTTTGCATGCTGACTGCTTATACAAATTAACCGAAACGATTTAAACATTCAGTTCATTTTAAAGAAGGTTATATTTTGCCCCGAGACATGATTGATGATTAGCGTTTATATGTTTTACATGTTCAAATGTATTTTGTTCTGCCGTGGGGAGTTTCGAGATCGTATCTCAGCAAAACTCGTTCATGGGAGTAGTGTACACCATTAACTTAAAATGATGTAGATTTTACGAGATAATATATCAGCAAAACATTGTTCATACATTTTAACTTTAACGGATATGCCCGAAAGTATCATATACGTATACCTTATCGCCGACATATTTGGTTGTTATGCTGTTTTAATTGTTTAATTTTTTAAGTGGTGAAAAAATAAATACTGGGGGAAAATAAAATAAAACAAAACTCATCGGCACTCAATCGATTTTATCCCATATGATACATCCTTTCGGAAAAACTCTACGAACCTTTTTTAAATAAAAATGCGACAACTTCATTTTGTTCATTGATTGTTTGCAAATAGTAAAGGTACTATGTCATTAAATAGGGTCTCAAAGGACATCTTCATATGAAAAAATCATAATCAGCAAACAAAAGTTAAAATCAATGCACTTTCAGCCACTCATTTGCATAAGTTTACGGGCGCAATCTCTTGTTGAGATGTATTGATTAATGAGTCAATATACCGAGGTGGCGTAAAGGACTGGACGTTGCTTATATACATTGAGAAGGGGTAGTACCTTATATATATGTCATATTAGACCGGTGCAAATAATTCGGTAGAATAGTCAGTGGGCTCCAAAACATGAATGGCAATACATTCTTCATAATGATTACATCACATTGACACTGTTCAACACTCGCTCAACTTCGACAAACTGAAAGAATGGATTGAACTAGCTCCAATCAAAGCGACTCTGCTGACAGGAACATACACGGGTTAAAAATCAAATCAGATAGCACAAGTGTTCTAGGACGAGTAGAATACATATTATGTTTCAGTTATTTATCAATGGTGCACAATGCCTGATGATTATATTTATTTATTTATTTATTTATATATTTATATATTTATGTATTGATTATATGCTTTCCGGTGGTTTATAGAGAAATATCAGTGAAATAAAACTGTTTCAAACAGTGAAAAATAACACTGAACAACATTGATATTTTTCACTGTTTTACTGTGAAATGACTTCATTTTTTTACGATATGACGTAATCATTCCAGCGAAATTCTCAAGTTAAACTATTGTACAATGTAAATTAACGGTGAAAAAAAGCATAGAATAAAAAGAAAATGAGATAAGATAAAAATGCTTAAAATAATTGTTTTTAACCTCGACTATAACACACATTTTTGGTAAACTGAAAATGATCAATGCTGGACCGAGCATTTTACGGATGTCATTTGTAAGAAATCACAGTCTCACAAATGTAAGAATAATAAGGTTGTGCTTTACACAGTCGTGAAAATATGTGGTTATTTTGCAGATTTTACAGTACCTTGAGCTTATATGTAAGACGGTTCAGAAACAACAGTCGACGTTCGAAACGGTGCCGGCGGTACAACAGCCCGTCAAGTCTCTACGGCCCACGGTTTCCGGTGGGTATCGTATGTGTTTACAGCACAACATCTGCACATAGAGTTGACTGGCTATAATCATATCTGTCTAAGCCGCCATACTTAAGTATTTGATGACGTTTGATTTAAATGTCATATTCATTATGTTTGGATTTATGCCCCAAGCATCTATATGCAAAAGGCAAATATGAATTATCATGTCTTTCCATCTGTTAGAGAAATGTTAAATAGATTTAACCGTTTCGCCCAGCTTCGTCGCCGCATTGTATAACTATTGGATACATACATTCCTAATTAGGCCTTTCAATAATTCAAATGGACTATCGCTTGGGTAAATACAATTGTAGAACCAACGACCCTTTAACGAACCCTTTGATACTTACTGCTAATGACGAGTTCCTATCTATCCATATTACATAACCTCATAACCCCATTTAAAGGTTTCGTAACGTACTCCTTGCTACAACGCTCTGTTACTTACACGCTTGTTGCTTATTTACATTTCATATCCATTCATTATACAAATGGTTGCTATATAAAGTAACATATTGACGTCACGAGCGGACCATTACTCGTATCCTTCAGGCCAATATGATACTATCGGCCTTTGGTCGACTGTTTATACCTAACGATAATCCGATCGCGCGCCGTCAAATGAATAAAATGGCGTCCAAACACAGTCTTATCCAACGGTAATTAATACAAAAAAAGCCACTAATCAACGAAAGACAGTAACACTCAATTGGAATAATGAAAATATCGATTACAAATGAAACACAAGAGTAGATCAATAACACTATTTGAGCTTTAACAGGGTTCATCAAACTAAATTTAATAAACGACACTCTTACCTCAATAACAACTTGAATCCTTTGCTTTTAATAATTAAAATACAACGACATGTACTTCCATTTTCTGTTTTTAAAACCATTAATGTTAATATCATTTAAAGCACCCTATGTGTGTTAGAAACGTTTGCAAATCATTTTAAACATTATCACGATTTGCGAAATCGAATGACTTGTCTGAGCGATTTATTTGTATTCCTATTTAAGTTTAGTGAGTGAACACCAACGATTCTTCAATTAAAGACCACTCAATCACAAAGCTGAGCCAAATGAACTACATAACATGTTCATTAGTCCCTCAATTGTCGAGATACATTGTGTGACCAGAATAAAGTCACTGATAGGTTACCAGTTTAGGATTCAGTTGTGGCCATATGAAGATTGCGCATAATATTATATTATTTTCCTGCTGTTCATAGTATAAAGTTTACCATCAATGATCAATGCGCTTCTTTTATCAAATTTCTTTTAAACTAATTATCACGACCTTCTATTAGATGAGGTTCAAATCCAGTAGTCCAATTACTGATCACCATAAATCAGTAGTGTTCTCTGTGAAGGCCAAATGAGGCTATCAGTCTTCTTCGATTGTGCTGAAGGGTCATTTTAAAATCCATGGGCTATATAACTATACTACTGTCTCTTTTTAACGACATCTNGTGACCATACCATAATTTAATTAAGTAAATGGAAACTGTATAAAAGCAATATTAGCATCCATATCTATTGTTGCATTTTCTGGAATTAAAGTACACTCGGGGACCTTTATAATGTCAATTAAGAGCGACCAGCTCTGGTATAATGCATGCATAATGCAGGCACCTGCCTGTTCATACTAGTCTTTGGTCCAACTTTTGCAGGTATCCAGGTCCACTCAGTAACCACCAAGGTGTCCCCGGTGGGTGACCAGTCCGTGGTGCAGCTGTCCGTACGGTTTACTACCGTGGAAACGCACGAGGTTATCTGGGCTTACAACGTGCTCGGACATATGGTCCCCGTGCAAAGTAAGAGCAGATTTTATATTTTATTAATCTCTCGCACACCGGATAATTTTCCGGACACTTTCATTTATGCCAATAATATTTAAAAGAATTTTCAATATTATCCGACCGTCGTTTGTGGGTATCACATGCTAAGTGGTTCAATTGTATTTTATACAAAAGAGCAGATGAGTTTAGTTTGTGATTTTAAAACTATCACAAGGATATGTTTGCGATTATTATAATTTGAAGTTATTCCTTAAACAGAAGGTGGTGGAGAGAAGTATTATATTTTTCATGGTCAAATCCATAACTTCCGTAGTTGACTCGCAAGGAAGTCCCAACTCACTTTGTTAGAGATTAAAACGTATTGCAACACACACACACACCACTCTTACCATCTGCTATTTTGTAAACATGTGTTGCCAAAACAAAATCTATCTGCATTATTTCAGCTTTAATAGTTCCCAAAATAGTAATTTTCATAAAAAAAATTGTTTTCACACAATTAATTACACTCTTAGACCCAATTATGCGTGTTTCTGAGGGACCACACTAAACATTCTCGTACACATGTACTGCTACAGTCGTCTCAGTATTAACAATACACGGTACTATGAAAAATATACAATGTCATGATTTGTTTCTGCATGTTTCAGAAGGGGATCCGTACTCTTCAGTCCATACAGAACATGACATGGATATTATAACCACGGACCTGTATATGAAAACCCAAGACTTTCGACGCATGGAACTTCTTTACGTCAAAATACTCTCCGAATTTTCGGAGATCACAATCTTATTCAACACAGACGGTCCACTTAAGGAAGGAAAGCTAAATCTTTCACCGGTAAAACTTTGGAACGAGGAGCCATCCCCGGAAATACTTGTATGGAACGCGAAGGAAAATGGAACCATAACGACATACATTGACACCAACGCCAATAAACTAACGACATTCGTGAATTTCATTGGCATCAACTCTTCTGAGCAACCAAACAAGTTACTAGACCTCCAGAGTGGCGATCATCGAATATCGAGCCTCGTGATCAATACAACGCGAGGGTTTGTGTGGTCAGTAAGTCTGGACAAGTCGCTAGTGGACCTTGGAGGCATGATAACACTACGCGTTGTCGAGCAACTTCATCACGGACCAGTCCTTCAGATTCACGTCGGAAAGACTCTTTACATCATTCCGGACAAACTTGGCAGAGTACGAGCACCTTTTGAGACTAACAGTTTAGCACTTTTATCCTTATACAAGCACACAGGGCAGTCTGTAGTGACCAAGCCGCCGATTGGTGCGATTTGGTGCTACGCGTTTGGTAACCCACCACCTCAGACGTCTATTCTGAGATTTAGTCGAACCGGTAGTGTGGACAAGTTAAAAGGGCTTGTGTATAACATTGGTCAGTATGACAGTGCCCAAGTGGCCATTATTGCTAACGTTACGTGGGCAGATAGCGGTCAGTACATGTGCGAGGCGCGGTCAGGAAATAATAGAGTATCCGAACCGGTGTATATCCGAATAAGCTGATAGTTGGTAATTATTTATAAAGTTTAAAAGTTTTTGTTTGTTTTCCACGGACAAATATGTAAACTGTTACCGTTAAATTAGCAATTTTGAGAACAGATGCTTTAGTTCGATAATTGTTGGTGTTAAGTAACCGATGAAAGGCGACCATTTTGTTGTTACAATAGTTGATTGCATTTTACCTCCCCTTGTATAGGTTAGGGATTCGATTTTTCAAGCATATTGTTCAATGCATAATCATTGGGTAATCCTGCAAATCATGGAACGTTTGTTCATTATCTTAGATTTAGAAATATAGAGACGTGTTTTATGTATGTATAAAACGGGAAAAACACACATAGCAAAATAATGTACCCATTATCATTCCATGTGTCATTAACATGGCATTTTAATCTGTGCGTATCTATAATGGCCGTTAGATCACGAGAAACCTTCTTTAAGTAACAGCTTCACAGCATAGTGCTGTTCAAAAAAATGATTTCTAAATCAAATAATATAAAATACCTGTGTAATGTCGGGTACATGCATAATGCATAATTTCAGTTATACAAACAGTATGTTTTGCTTTCCAAAACAGATCTACGTCAAACATGTACATCTTGACTTCTGTATTTGATGTGTTTTCGCCTGATTCGAATAAGAAAAGTATACATTTCTTTGAGAAAACCATACTAACACTTCAGGTAAACATACTTTATTGTTAAAATATGCATACTTGATTAATCGTGTTTTGAACTGTTCACACAAACTTGTCTTCTGTTACAGTATTTAAATTGGTAAACACACGGGTTTAAAATATAATACCTCATTATGTATTACATTATGTAACATTGTCTTCATGTTGTAAATTAAGAGAGTTATACTTATTGTAAATGTATAAATGTGTTTGTAATGCATCATAACCACTGGGTCAATTTTTGAAATTTACTTTTACTTTTCATTTTGCTATTTTGATAGTATTTTGATATGTTTTCCTAACATAACGTAGCCAGACGAGGTAAAAGTTAGTTAACAAATCATTTAGTGGAAGCCATTTTTACAGATGTACTTAGGCCAATAATGATTCTTTTCATAAAAGGTTTGCAATGGACATTATATCCATCAAAATACAAAGTGAACCGCACTGAAATGAATAATGTTGTTGTTTTTCTCTCTTTGTTTCTGTATGCTATATGCGATACACGTGTCCACAAAAGACGTTCTTATATCATACATATATGTAATAACAACACAAAACTATAGGACTTTTAATGGCATAGTTCAATATGAATTGTCATGCGTAGTCAAGGTTTATCAATTATAGAAACGAGTCGTCAGGTACAACCATGTTTAACATAACAAAATGCCGAGTGGTAATGAAATTCAAGTGAATATATGGGCATATTATGACTGATGCTCGATTCGTCTTTGTCGGCTCAGGTACCACTTAAAAGTACCCCGGGCACTCTTAAGTATACTAACAATTACCCGGGGTACGGTAAATATACTTAAAAGTACCCCGGAGTATGGTCGGGTGCATTTAAGTGTGTTTTCCGTACCCAGGGTACATTGGAGTATACTTGAAGAGTACTCGGGTTCTTTAAAGTACAACACGAGTCGAAAACGACAAATTGAGTTCGAGTGACAAATGTTCCTGTATGTTCACGATTTGTAATAATCCGATCGAAACAATGATCAGGAAACCATGGTTTTACAAGTGTACTATAAGCGCAAACGAGTGGTCAGTCACAAACTTGGTCTAACAACCTCAAATGAGATAGCTTATAAATACAATACATGTCGGGCATACACATATCCGTGTTGTTGGAATGAACCGTTATCCAATCATTGCAGTTCTAATTTTGGTCCAATTTACTGAAAGTAGTTACAATTATGGCAAACATGTTCCCAGGTACTATTTGACCATCGCACTGGTGTTATTTCATGTTAACAGAAACATATTGAATAATTATATTTAATTGTTTGCCAAGTAATTCGATGAAGGGCACAATTTGGTCAACGTCGCAATATTTCAAAAATAATTACTGGTTTAAAATTGACATCGGGTTTCCATTTAACAAGTAACAAACCATTAAAAAAATTACCGACTAACCCTTATATTTCGGTCATTTTTGTTTTTAACAAATACAGTTTCTACGTCTATTGTGAATGTACATTATTTATTTTGCCTATTTGTCACTTTAAATAGTCCAAGAAATGCGGAAATAAAAAACAAAACATGTATATGACACCATTATTTATAACGTGGTGTTATGTCAGCAACACAATCTATTAAAGAGGTCCATGCAATTAATTCTACATTGTTTTAATATATTTTTTGACGGAAATCATACTGAATAACATTTGTTTGCTAGGAGGTTTAAGACGTCATGTTTTCGTTTTAAAAACATCCCAAGGACTGTCAAGGTGAAAGACAATCCATCGAGTACACTCCATGTTTCGTAACATATTCCGCATAGATGAATGATTGCATAGATCATCTTATTTGTTCATTTTTTAAAGTGTTCGTATTACTTTGACCCCATGTATATGACTCTGCGAGTGAATTATCAACGTCGCAATTCATTGAACGTATTTGTTTAGCCACAGATAATAATAAATAATAATATCATATTATGCAAGTGCAAAGCGATATTTTGAACTTTCAAACGCTTCTTGGCTAGTTACCTTACAGCAAACCGGAACTTAGGATAATATCTCTGATAAAATGTTCTTTGCAACCTTTGGGCCAGCTTGTTCATTTTGTTATAAATATTTTGAGTCAACATAAACAAGAATAAACAAGCAGATTACGCGAATATGTATCGTCGTGACCTAAAATGGTCGGAAAATTCCAATAAGCACCATTAAACACAATACATGCCCAATGTCGACGTCAGGCTTAACATTACGTTACAATCATGCATTGAATAGCCTGTTTACTGTTCTACTGACTTCGTGTGTTACATCGGTCGCAAAAACAGAGAGAACAATCTACAAAACAAACTATTGTTGTAGGGGAACGAATTGTTATATTATTACTTGAGTTCGCATGTCATTGAAATGTCAACTTATAAATAGTATCAGTGTCATGATAATAAATTATGTAGAATTGTTTGACAGATGTTATGATGATACGGTGGCTCATATTTACAAGTTCTGTTACAGTTTTAAGTCTAAGTTACATTAACGCAGCGCGATGACAACACTATTTATGATTGCTTTTAACAACTTTTCTCACAACAACAAGATAGATTAATCTGTAGTTTGGGTAAGTTTTCGCAGTTCTGTAATTTGTATCACACTTTTTTGTAATTTATTCAGCTCGCGGAAACCATTACTCAGAAGTAGACTGCTACGTTACTGTAACTATAAATTTCATAAATAGACATAGGTATAACAGTTGTTTTCACCTATGTCTTGAGTAATTGGAGTAAAATATATGTTTTATCAGTTTTTATTTTACTTGGGTACATGTATTACCACCTGCAACAAAGATCAGTTCCCAGGCAATTATTTGGCTCAACCTGAGGTCTTGCCGACTGGCTTTGCTTTTTGTAACACAACGCTCAAGTGTAAAATCGAACAAATATAACAAAAGCATATGTGGTCGTAAAGTGCCATCTTGCAAGTCATGGTTATAATTTTGCGATCAGAATTGATCGCGTCATCAGTACGTTCTGTAAAGTTTCTATGTTGAAAATTAAAGAAAAAGTTAAAACATTGAGATATCTTTTTAAAGTTAAATAATAAGAAAACACCATAACATGTAATAAAAAGCGTTCGGAAATCATTGTTTACTTCGGTAATGAATAAATAACATCCAAAAAAGATCGATAAATAATTATTCCGTATTCCTATCGAGTCATTTTAGCAGTATGAATGGGCAATATTGACCTTTTTCCCATTAAAGTGAGGCGAATAGATGACGAAATTACAAAAAAAACGCAAACTCCTTAAAATATAAATTACTTTCATATTTTTTTGTTTAATGAATCTTCCTTTGTTCGCTACACCGTTACACGTTAAACACAATTCAACAGGAAATGTAAAAAATAACTCATCTGTAGGTTAACATACATGTCATATGTGAAGGAATTTTATTATCGAAGACGCAACGCATAAACAGTAAGTTGTAGAAAATTAATATTCAGCACTGTCAAAATGTGTCGTGTTCTGAGAAAACTGGGCAAAATGCTTGTGCGTAAATTGTTATCCCAGATTAGCCTGTGCAGTCCGCACAGGCTAATCAGGGACGACAATTTCCGCTTTTATTACATTTTTCGTTTAAATGAAGTCTCTTCTTAGCACAAATCCAATTTAGGCGGACAGTGTCGTCCCTGATTAGCCTGTGCGGACTGCACAGGCTCATCTGGGATGACACTTTACGCACATTCATTTTGTCCAGTTTTCTCAGAACACGCCACAAATAGTTGATTATTAACAGTTTTACGTCAGTTTAACGGATGTCTTTTTTGGGGTTCATTAAACTTTTAAGATTTCTGGATTTCTGGAAATCACATGCTGTATATACAATCGACAAGACCATTTTAACCTATAGTTTATACATTATTAATTAATAATACCAATACTTCTTAAAATGCGATAGACTATAATCACTAATTAACTAGATAAACAGTTACATGTATGACAAATGGTGAAGTTAAAGTCCGGCCAAGCTGTATCGTGACTATATTTGGCTTTTGACCGCTAGGCTTGGCATTCACCTTTAAGCTTTTGACAGACGCGTGTCAACATTTTAAATAGCTTGATAAATGCTGATGAAGTTACAGTCCAAATAAGCTGTATTATTGTATATGTGACAAATATCGAGAATACTTATGGAATGCAATCATCTTGAACTTGTAAACCTTTGTAGTAAGATATAGTAGTTTTTATTGTAGAAGATTCTAGATAACTGCTCGGTCATTGAGTCTGAAATCAAGGTAAAACGATCAAAAGTTGTAAAATCATACTTATAAATACAAATAATAATTGTATGGAAAGTAACTGAAGGAGTCTTATATTAAGTTCTTCAATCTTGGTAGGCACGCTGAATATAAAATAAAGGATGCATATTGCCACATAGTCATTGGTTAATTGTGTAATATTAAGGGACAAAAAACATTTACTTGTAAATGTATCAAAAATTCGCAAAGTGATATCGATAATGGTATTTTGCATCCCCTTCTGTTGCATCTTTTAGGTTAAAACTCCAAAGCCCATCAAATAAGTCTATGTAGGTAGAAATGTGTGTGTTCCTACTTTTTTAACATAAACTAGTTCCGAGCAAAAAAATGAATATTTAAATCATATCGACAATATATTTAAATATTGTGTTGTCGGTAATGCTTTTTAAACTGAAAAAGGAAAGTCAAACAAAAAAATCATTTCACAATTTAAACATGAGTAACATGAAAAAAAACTAACAAAATGTTTTAAATTTGAAACATTTTCGGTGGTTGGGAGGAGTAACATGCAACCAACATGTTTATTTACGACACACGTACGAGATATGTTCATGATACATGCGCGTATAAGATGGCGCAATTTGTTGTAACTGTCACTCGTTTTCGTGGATGTTTTAATGACATTTGTAATTAGTGCAGGTCGTTTTAATGCAATTAATAATACATTTACAACTTTTAACATATGCTTGTCATTTAAGCTTTTCTCTTTACTTCAGCTCGTTAATAAACAACTCTGAAGCATGTTGTGTTTCGTACCTATTCAAATTCGAAACACAATGGATACTTTTATTGTAGCGTTATGACTTTAAAGCGTCAGGCAAGTCATAAGACATCATTTAGTGTATGTAGCCTGTCATATTTCAAATGACGGCGATGCGCTATATATAGAGCGCTATGATTGCTGTTCTAATGAAGGTTGTTTCTTTTTAAATATAGCATAGCGAGTGATTTATGAATGACGAGTTACATTTGGCAAATTAATATTTTTCATTCTCTAATATGCGGGATGTGAAACCTTTATGCGTTGGCCAAGTAAATACAGTTAAATAAATATAAAGCAATATTTATACATAAAATAAATAAAGTTAAATGAATAAATATATAGCAAATGAACTTTTGGACGGAAAGATAAAATAACGAACATTACCGCATAAGTAAACAAGTTCTTACATGAATGCATCAATAACTTGATTCTGGAATGAATGATATGTATAAATATATGCAAGAATGATTGAACATTATTTTTCTTTTAAACTTCATATTCCCTAAGAAAATTGCGAGTTATTTATTTGCATTTGTTCTGCTTTAAAATCCTATTATTAAAGGATTTGGCACTTTTACGCACGAACTGCATTCTGAATTGGAATATCCTTAAAATAATTAACATTGGACCAGATTCATTTAAAAAAAAAATAGTTATTTACCTCGACTATACCAAAAATCTTTGGTCTACATAAAATGATGAATGCTGGACCGAGCATTTTACGAATGTTATTTGTAAGAATTTGCAATTCCTAAAATCATCGCATTTAAGAATAATAAGGTTGTGCTTTACACAGTTTTGAACACACGTGAGTATTTTGCAGATTTAACAGTACATTGAGCTTATACGTAAGACGGTTCAGAATCAATAGTCGACGTTCGAACCGGTGCCGGCGGTACAACAACTCGTCACGTCTCTAAGGCCTACGGTTTCCGGTGGGTATCGTTTGTGTTTGCAACACAACATCTGCACATAGAGTTAAGTATATTGCTCTTATTAGGCTCCAAGGAAACAGTTCACATTAAACACATGCAACCATAATAAAGCATTTGCTGATGATTAATTTAAATGCCCTATTCTTTTTTTATTTGGGATTTATGCCCCTAGCATCTAGAGTCAGGCGGCATATATGGCTCATGATGTCTTTCCATTTGTTAGAGAAATGTTAAATGGATCTAACCGTTTCTTTCAGCAGACAGCAACGCCGTTTGGTTTAACCGTTAAATACGTACATATCTAAGTTGGCCTTTCAATAATGCAAATGGACTGTAGCACCAACGGCCCTTGCTACAGCTCTTTGATACTAACTGCTAATGACAATTACATATCCAACCATACCACATAACCTATTTAACCGTAACCTCATTTAAAGGTTATGCCAATGACTCCATGCCACAACTGTATGATACTTACAGGCTAGTTGCGCATTATCATTTCATATCTATTCATATTAAAAAGTGTTACTATAAATAGTAACAAACTGACGTCACGAGCAAGTCAGTATTCGTATCCCCCAGGCCAATATGATCATAGCGGCAACGGGTTGATTTTTCATACCTGAACAGTATCCGTTCGAGTGACGTCAACTGAATAAAATTGCGTTTATACTGATAATAATCTGATAATTCATTTAAACAATACTATTTTGACCATAAGCACGATTTACGAAATCGAATGACTGGTCAGGGTCATTACTTTTATTTCTATTGAAGTTTTCAATTTGCATGACAAGCACACCACCGGAAATATGTTTTGGTTTCGTTCGATGTGTACTTGCTACACTTCGTTTCTTATATTTTACAGTTAAGAGAGAAAACAAAACAACAACGCCTGAATATTTGTCCCAACAATTAAACAGAGAAAGGGCAGACAGCAGATGCTAACAGCCGACTCGGCCTTTATATGTGTAAAGTGCGGAAGAGACTGACACTCCCTAGTGGGTCTTTACAGCCACAATACGCTGCACAAGAAACCAACAGTGACTTTTTTAAGGGACGCAAGTCTATTGTCTCTCGAGTCTTACGCACGCCAACAAAATGGAAACTGTATAAAGCAACATCCACATCTAGGGTTGCCTGATCTAGAATCCAAGTACACTGAGCGACCAGTAATGATGCGCCCCACTATTCTCAATATTTATATTTACGTTAATAAATTATACTATTTTAAAAGTGACAAATGA